>VDFB02357296.1:0-10906 GCA_007258455.2 Sequoia sempervirens | reverse complement strand
TTTTGAAATAATATAGATAACTTATTCAAATTTTTACTTCAAGTTTCCTAACTCTAATTTTTATGAGTTTTTTGCCACTTAAGGGCTTGTTTTTTCCATGATCCTGCACATACCCAGGTCAGAGACATGGTTAAACTAAGATCCGATTGTGGCCATGTGGTCCACATCACTATTTTTTTCTTAGGGCATTGTCTAGATGTTGAAGGCTTTAAAACCTTTGATCAGGTCCAAGACTCTATGTCTATAGGATCGCACGCGAACATTCTTTGTAGTAAAGACCCCCTGAACTTGGTTGACTACTAGTTTGGAATCTTTGAACACCATTAATTGCTTGATTCCCATCTGCTCAACGAGGCTTAGACCTTGCACTAGGCCTTCATACTTGGCTTCATTGTTTGAACAAGTGCATTGGAAGTAGAAATACCAGAGTGTATTTTCATTATGTGTGGATATCAAACATATCCCAGCCCCTATGCCCACTTTGCATCTTGCTTCATCAAAGTGCAATGTCCATAGCTCTGAAGCTTGATCACTTTTAGGTTCCTTCACAACCTTTAGAAGCATTTCATCTTCATCATAGATGACATAAGTGCCTAACCCAGTAGCATGATAGTTTCTGAAAGGATTCCAACATCTATGTATTCCCACTAAGATGACCTCTTCCTGGACTCCTGTCCTGGGCTCTCCAGTCACCTTTTCATCCTCTAGTAGGTTAGTGCAATATATTTCTTCTTTGGTGAAAGAGGTATGAGCAGCCTCAAAGTTGATCTTGGCTTCATCGACCGCATGTTCTAAATGCAGAGCTTCAAATACAATTTTCATTTTAGCTTCATGCTTGGTCCTAACGATCAAGTGTGACCAGTCCAAAACCTATCTTTGAAGTGAATTCTCATGATAGGAATAGACCAAACATGGGGGAATGTCTATGATCATAGTATCTTGTGAAATGGTGATACTAGGGTAGGAGAACAAAGTCAAGGGGAGGTCTTTGATGACACCTATTTTTTTTACTTTGTTCCCATCAAGCTACATAACCCCCTTCTCTAAAGGTTCATAGCTAAGTCATAAGGCTTCAACTATCAGTTTGGGCATGACTGTAGTGCTAGTGTTGGAGTCAATCATGGCATTGTGTAATAATTTCTCTCCCACAATAAGAGTTAGGAAGAAGGGTTTTAGTTTCAGCTTATCTCTAACCTCAATGGAGGCTTCCTTTGTGCTATTTGTGAGAACCTTGGCATTGGGTGGTAGGTCAACAACCTTTCCCTTGAACGATTGCTCCATTGACTCAATGATCAGATCCTCTTGGAGAGCCTTTTGTAGCAATGTCTTCTATTCCAAAATAGCTAAGATATCCCAAAGAGATACATTAGCGGATGATTTTTTCAATTGTTCCACCACATTAAATGGTGGTGAATTTGGAAGATTTTTCTCCTTAGCTCTGGGTACAATAATTTCCCTTCACGGAAGACAATGTTGTGCCACTACAGAGGTACTGGGTGTTTGGTTGAAAGCACTTTTGAGTTGTGGATGGACTAATTATGGGATGACTAGTTCACCTGCGAATCTCCTCTTTGAGCGAGTGTTGTAATCAAACTACACTTGCAGGGTTTTTGATGTGGATGCATCATTAGAAAACACCACCTCTTCTTCTTCCACCCATGAGAAGAGTGTGTGATCGAGAGCAATATCAATTTCTTGCTCCAAGGACATCCCTTGCATTTGTACAGTGAGTACCATGTTTTTCATTTGCGAGGAGGCATATACATAACCTCCATGATCTGATGTTGCACCTTGGTTGCACTGTTCTACCACCTTTTGTTGTAGATTTCCATGTGGAAAATTTTTGGGAGTATGTGCATCACCACAGGGGAAGCACCATGGATTGATATCTTCAACGAGATTATTTTGTCCTGCTATCGACTCTATGCTCAAGCTTGGGTTAGTACTTTGTAGTGGAGTGGTATTGATAGTATCTAATTAGTTTTTTGAGCCTACAAATTTGTGAGAGCTCCTCCTTGGAACTAGTTTTATTGGTAGGAAGATCTTCTTCCTTGATAATTTTGATAGGTTGGCTTCAGAGGAGTAGACTGATTCTGCTTGATAGTAGTTATTTCATTGGCCATAGCCCACAACATCTCCTTGACATTGCTTATCTCATCCTTCGAAGAGCCAGATCTACAAGCAACATTTTGTGGTGTTCCCGGATATGTGTACATGGATTGAGGAGGAGCGAGCACACTGGTAGATGGCATCCCTTGGGTGGAAACTGATATCTCAGGGAGCATAGGAATGATGGGCTGAGGTGAAAACTTTCTGACATCTATCAGATTTTTCTCTGCTTTGACTACAACACTGTATGTGTCTAGTAGCATGGTTTCACAAACAGACTAGATCATCATCGAGATGTGAACATTGATGGATTTCAAGTAAAACATGAATTCTAAGTCAGTCAACAGGTGGATAGCAATCTGAATTCTTTGCTAAGTTATATGGAACTGAGCATTGAAGTTAGTAATGGCTTCATATGGAGCCCGATTTATGATTTATAGCTGATGATATTGCGAGGAATTTTCTCCATCACTCGAGAATCTTTCATAAAAAGGGTCTTTGAGTTGATCCCAAGTAGCGATGGTATTAGCTTGCAAGGTGCAGTACCAATCCAATGCTTTACCCCTGAAAGAGGTTGTGAGAAACCTTAGCAGTATATTTTGGTCTGTAACTCCATGTACTAGACACACATCTACCACATCTTACAAATGTTCAGATTGTGTTCTTGAGCCATCTCTAGTAAATTTAGTTATAGCCTTTAAAGGGGAAACCTGGATAGGGACCCAAATGGCGAGTGCTACTAGTGCTACAAGAGTACTTTTGGCATCCCATGCCACATATTTTTTATTAGCAACTAGCAACATGGCTAGCGGAAGGGGCGAAGGAAGCGAAACATTCACTATCTAGGTTGCGACTTGTACTATTCCTAATGCTGGCACTAACAAACCAAGGTTATTCATTGTTTGGAATGTAGTAACAGGTCGATCAGTCATACACCCTCTTTATATTTAGATTCATTTAAGTAGTCCCACCGAGCATGCCAGAAAAAAGAAATTGTTGATGCCAAAAAATGGCAAGGTAATAGCCTTTATGGGAAACTCAATTAATGGGGGCACCAGTTGTGCTAAACTAAGTGAGCTCTGTGTATTTAAAGAAGCCAAATTCTTCTATAATTGGGGTTTTGGAATGGGAAAATGAAGCACATATAAAAAATAAAGGTCTAAGGCGATGTTCCAAGGAATATATATAGGCACAGTAAATCTATCTTTTGGGATTCGATTTAAGGGCCCAATCAACAGTCTGCTATGTTCTAGAATAACATAAATCAAAGATGAAAATGTGGACAGTTCATTCAATGACATAAAATAATTCCCATATTCATTTATTGAAAATAAGACTCAAAGACATGGTCTAATGAACAAACTTGTATTTAGAATTATAGAATTTTTGCAAATAAACAATTCAGGATAACAATGTCACATTATAATGTTTTATCAAATAGCTTAAGAAAATAGAGAGGCCAAACAATGGTGTAGTCTAAGATTCTTATACAATAATCTAAAGTAATAAAAAAGGATTAGTGTCTTTTTCCTAATTTTTTTGTATCTTCCAAACTTGTTTTCGAATGGAAGAATTAGTATATATAGATAAAAATCCTAGCACCTCACGGGCCAGTAATAGAAAAGATCCCATATCACAAGCAATGATTGTTGCAAGAATGATTTCCTTTGGTCATTGCAATATAAAATATTCAAGTCATGGAACATAGTCACTTCTTGAATAGATGCATCCCCCCAAATGATGGCAGTGGTCCTAGCAAACTCCTTCGTAAGCATGTTTCATTCAATCTTGCAGTCAATTAAGACACGTGGTAGCTTGGCGGGGCATGCAATTTTCTCTTGCCTTCCCTTCGATGAAGTCCCCGAGAAAGAGACATGTGCCAAAAAGTTGGGGCCCTCTTGTTGATTCCTCATTATGTTGAAATACTACGCAGTGAAGACATATTGAAGTGTTCTTTACTGTAGGTACCGACTATGGGGCCCACCAATAAGTGTATGTGGATGAAAGCTACGTGGCACATAGATGGGTCCCGATTGAAAAGTGAAGGGAAGCAACCCTTAAGTGCTCGCAATGACAAAACATGAAGTGTAGTAGATGCTGGTAGGAGAGTGAAGGAAGGATTCCTTGTGGTGAGTGTCTGGCAGACACGTGGCAGCAGCAGATGAAGCTCAAAAGATGAGGCGTGGTTCGGTACTTAGAAAACACAAAAACCACCCATAGGGAGCTTGAGGAATTTAACATTCACAAAACCTTAACACCAAAGGTTGTAAAAGTGTTAATGTTTAAAGTGTTAGAAAGTTCATGAGTTTGCAAACTTGTCGAAAGGATGACAAGGTTCAAAATTTTAGGGAGTTCACAAGTGTGAAATTTTCAAAAGTGTGATAGAGAGAAATTGAAGAGGAAAGTGGCTAAGGGAGGAATAATCACTATTTCAAGAAGTTTTTGGATTCAAGAACTCCTTGAAAGCTTGACAAGAAAAAGAAAATGCTTAACAATTTCAACGAGTTTGTCAATTCATGAACTCTCCAAACCTTTGATGTGGTTTAAGATAAGCCTAAAAAATTGAGAATTTTTGTGAGTTCTTCAAATTGGTAAAACTTTGACAAGAAAAATAAAAGTGGATAAGGAAAAGGGAATGGGTTTGTGGTGTCAGAAAGTTCATAAACTTGCTAAAAGTGTGACAAGGTTTGGGGGAGCCCAAATCTCTAAAAAGTAAGATGTGGACAAGTGTAGTGGATTTTAAAAAAATAAAAGGGTATCAAAGGATATTTGAAGGAACCATGTCACCCCTATATGCTCCATTTACCACCAAGATGTCATCAATGTAAATGGTGAATCCACATCTACCAAGTCATCCTTATGTGATTATGGCCTTTCATCTTTGGGTTGGATTCATTACCATCCATTGATCAAAACTTCATATATTACCTAGGTGTGGGTTTTTTATGAGGATGCATGTTATTCCTTCTTTAGAAAAAGGGTTGGTCATTGTTGTTTCCAATGAACTTTTGTAGCTATTGAGCAAATTTTAGGGTTTCAAACTTTGAATATTTAGCTTTTAGGAAGGCAATGGGTGTTTGAAGCATATGAGAGTTAAAATATTGTAATGAGTGTTAGAAATTGAATGTCTTTAGGATTATCTATATATCTTTAGGGTAATTTGTAATATTTGGTTAAGGTTCCTCTTTTACATTTTCCGTTATGAATGTAATGCTTGATTTTAGAAATTTAATAACATTTCGAAAACATTGCAAATATTGTAATGATTATTTCTTCTCTACATATACATTTTTTTAGTGTGATGTTAGATGATTAAGTATGTTCTAGATGTTTGATTTCTATTATTTGATACATTTTATGCTTATATCAGTCGCTTTAAACACTTCTATTCATATTTTTCACCAATGAATCATTACTTTGTTACCCATTGAATAGGTATTAGTCATAGAAGTAGATAAATAAATCATACTCCTTAAAATGAATAACTATTTAACCAATAGTTTAGAAAATGTTTTAATGTATTTGTAATTCATGATTCAACATTGGAAATAGGGATGTACATCATAAATAGACCTGGCTAGTTTGTTCATTATAAGTGAATCATGCATACTTTTCTTCTTGTGATGATTCCAAATATCATCTTTATAAGAGGTCATTTATGTGGTTGGCTTGCCTTTGACCTAGTGATAATGTTTGGGGTTAAATTTATATTGGATACAACTATAAATTTGTATATTGTGCCATTTTTATTACCTTCAATATTGTTTATGATACCTTTAAGAACACCAAATTTTTGTTGATGGTGTTTTGCAGCAACAACTCGACATAAAATGCAATATTCTATCTCTCTTGAAAGGTTATTTCCAACAATAAATTACTGAAAATCACCCCAAGGTCTCTCGGGTGTCAGGTCATGACAATGCATAAACAACTCAGATAATTATGTGAAAATGCTGGTAATCACAAAGGGACCTTACTACAAGCAAACTGTATCTTTCAATTTATCAGATTTTGCAATATAATGATCTCTAATCCTAAATCTAACTAGATGATAAAGAAATAGCAAAAGATAAGGGTGCAAGGATATGATAAGATCTAACTATTCCTAGAATGAACAATGCAAATAATAGATATTTGGAATGGACCAACCTCAAATAACCATTCCTGCTAACCCACAATGCAATATCACAGAAATGGTGCAATCTTCTAAGGTATTTAGATTTTCAAATCATAGACATTCATCTACAATCGAACTTAAGCACATTAATATATGGTCCAAGTTGACTTCACCAGCCTACTACAATCAGATAGTTACTGGGAGTATAGACCAGAGATTGCTACAAACATTCCAAATATGAAATCATAAACATCATTCATCAATCTAAAACTAATTTAAATCTGAACACTAAACCCTAAGTCTTTAAGCAATTTGAAAGATAGAACAACAGGAACCATGCAAGATGAAATAACACAAGAGATTGCACCAGGAAAACCACAATGTCTTCAATTGTATTAAACCATCAAAAGACTGCAACAACTCCACTGTTCTGATACAGTATTTGCTTCAAGAAATTGAATACTAATCCTACTACAAAATATTATAGCTCTTTCTGCTCTTACTTATCTCTATTACTTTCTAGCTAACCCCTTACAATGAGGCAAGAATTCCTTTTTATAGAAAATATCAAAATATGTCAGCCCCAACCAAACATTTTTACAAAATAAATGTAATTGTCAAAACAAGTCGGCCTAAGGAAATCAAAATAAGGCACACATTAAATGCCATCTATCATCAAGGTCAGCCTTGAGACAGTCCCCAATGTAGCTCGGTCCAATGCATGCCCTATGATAATAGGGAAGCAAAAATCTTAAAATAGGCATTAACTGCCACTTCCCTTATCCTTTCTTTGAATCGATGATCCCTGGACCCTCAAGAATGTTCCATCCAATTTGGTGACAGGTGGCAAAGGCAATATCTTAAGCCGACATTTAATGGAATCAACCTCCTCTTTTGACTATTCAACAGTCTTATTCCAATCCTCTTTATTGGCCTAATATTTGTCCATCACTACCAGATATGTGGCTGCATCATCTAACTGGTGGGCAGTTATAACACTCTCTGAATCTGGGGCATAGACCTCATGCCACCATTCCCTTAGCTGCTCTAGACTTAGATATTTTGGGGCAATCTTTCTCCTTCCTGTCATCACCTCAAAGAAGGAAATGCATCCATCATACACTGTAGTAAGATCACCATCAATTGATTTCTTTCATTCCTGGATCTTCTTTATAGCCTTCTGCCTAATCTGTAGAGCCTCAAACCATTCCCACGGTTCATCCAATCTAGAAGAAAGAAGAATTCCATCTGCAGCCAATTGTTCCTTACCATGTCCTATGATGACCCTAGATTTCTGCAACAAGAGGTCCATGTCTTCCTTGTCCTAGGACAACACATGCTCCAATATCTCCTTGGCTCAGACTGCATCCTTCCCAACTGAAAGGATGTCCTTAATTGCATTATCCCCTCTTACTTGCACATCTTTTAGCCAATCCACTGTAGTTTGGGCAGAGTTCTTCATTCTCTCAATCTTAGAAATAGTTTCTTTAGGCAGGAAGCCAGGAGTAGCTGAAGAAGAAGGGTGGAGAGATTGCAGAGGTTTCATCACTTCCTCTAAACATTTCCTTAGTTTTTCATTCTCCTTTCTCAGCTCATGCTTGGTCTGGGTCTCTTTTCTCAACCTCCCAATAATCACAGCACTGGACCCTTCATATTCCTCTATGTCCTGCTCCATGGATGTGGGTCCAAGGTTGATAGTTTGCACATTGTAGTCTTGACCTGTGACCTCTTCTCTTGTCTTGTCCATGGAAAGGGTGGCAATGTGGATGACCCTATTATTCGCTTCATCTCTTTCCACCTTGGAAACCACCCTATCTGCCTTCTTTTTCTTTCCTTTTCCAATTTTAGATAGCATTTCATCCCAATCCAAGGGAGTGTCTTCGACTACCACCTGTTTCTTTCTTGCTATCTCCTTTTCAAGCCAATCTGGGGCTGCAGGCTCTACCCGAATTTCTTCTGTTCTGACCTCTTCCGACTGTTCTATCATTTTCTCTTCTTCCTCTGCAGTTATTTTATCCTCCACTTTCTCAGGGAGTTGCTCACCTTGATCAATTTCTTCAAGCTCCACCTTTGGCTGCACCGGTGATGGGGTCTTAGGAGTGTCCTCCATTTCGGGTGATCCGCGACTTCTGTCACTTTCCGGGGAATCTTCATATTGCACCAAAGGAGAAGTATGCCTTTCCTCCTCTTCAACTTCCAGATCTGTTGCTTCACTAAAGAGTGTCCCTTCCTTGAAGGGCTCTACCTCTCCACTAGTTTCATGCTCCTCAAGGATCTCATGCTCAAGCACACCTGGTGGTGGGGAAGCAGCCCTAGGTGGCTCCGTGACTGGCGATTCTGGCAGAGGATCTATCTTTGGTACAGTGTCCTTTGGAGAGGGAGTCTTGGATCTCCTCGTGTAAACTTTAGTCTTTTCTACCCTTGAGCTTTCCACATCAACAATCGGAGGCTCATCCTCTGATGCCTCCTGAGCCTTCTTCTTTGAGAGTCTTGTTCTTGCCTTCTTCGGTGGTGGAGGAGCATCCCCCTCTTCTACTTTTTCCAACTCTTCCTCATCAGAGGACGTACCAATCTTCAAAGTCCACCATCTCCTCTTTCCTTTTGGCTTCCTCTTTGGTTCAGGCCCACTTTCCTTGGGACCTCTAATCTTTATCTTGAAAGGAGAGCTCTTTACCATTTTCCCTTTAGGGTCATCTTCCCCGGATTCCTCTGAAGTAGACATGGGATTGAGGTCTCCCATCAAATTGAAGGTACAAGTTACCTTCTCGCTTTCCAGCTCCCAAATTTTATGTTTCAACTAGGAAGAGGTTAATTTCATAACCGAGGCCATCATCTCTTCTAACTCTGTAACCTCATCCTCATTCCAATTGATATCCTGACTGACCTGTCCTTCACAGTTTCATAAGCATGATCCTGCACCAGGTTTCCATCGTCCTCCAGTTGATCCGGGATCAACTTGACATTGTATTGTCTGATTGCATCAACAGGGAGCCTGGAGTACCTCTTCTTTCTAGCCTCAAGATCATCTTTGATGTTGGCCCAATAATCCTCTAGGTCATCTTTATGCCGGTACTCCCTTGTGGCTTTCTTTTGCGCCTCTCCTGTGATATCAAAATTCATCCTTTTGGAGTGGAAGGAGAAACCATATGCTGCTAACTCTTCTCCTGCCATACGTGTTGATTGAATAGAGGGGCACACCTCTGCCACACCAATTCCAAGGGGAAAATCCCCACCAAAGCCTATCTTATGCTTTTCCTTCTTCACAATGGCATCAAACTCACAAATCTGCCTCACAACCTCCAACAAAATAATGTGATTAGTAGGATAGCGGGGTAACCTATATGGCACGACCGGGCATCCATCAATTCTAAGGTAAGTGAAGGTGGGAAATTGGATGAACCAAGCCCCATAATTCTTTATCAGCCCTTTGGCTCCATCTGACAGTCTCATATGCTCAATGTTCTAGAGCATCCTGGTGATATGCATCATGAAGGCATCATTGGCTCTTCTGTAGTTCTTGTGTCCTAGGCACAGTTCTGGATAGACCTCATAGATAATATCTTGTCCAAGTGTCCCTCGTGGATTCAGACCCTTGTATGGGTAGAATCTGGCTAACACATATATGACATAAGAGGACATAGTGAACCTCTTAGTCTCCAGAACATTCCTCAGCTGTTTGTCAATTCCAGCACTAATAAGCCCTGCCCAATGATAGTTAGTTCCTTGCTCAACCTTGGTGATCACGTGGACCATCCACCTCTCTAGCACCCTGGTAGTCTTCAAACCAGCTACTCTGCTCAAAAATGTTATGGCATCATAAACATCCGACCTGAACTTAACTCTATGCAACTGCTTAGGAAATTTAGAATGATGGGACTTTGGTTTCTCTAACCATGAATTGATTATCTGTTGAGCCTTGACTGGCTCATTCTCATAGTATGTTTTAGCTGTGTCTATGTTCAAATCACACACTGAAGGTAGGTCAGGCATGTCGTGCTGCCCTCGGAGTAATGGAGACAAGACTTCGGAAATTAGCTAATCTCAGCATCGACCACCCTTTGTATCAAAAATCATATCGCCGGTTATTATCTCTAAGAATCACTTTCATAACATCGAATTGGCCCGAGGTCTTCACCACATGCAATAAGTCCTGACTTCATCATTCCATTCCTTAAGGCCGACAAATCCTTCAGCTGTTCTCTGCTTAAACTCTTCATACCCCCAAGCTCCCACATTAGTATTAGACACTTTGGACCATACAGAGGATATCCTGCTCTCAGGAAACTGACTCTTAATATCCAATCTTAATCGCTCTGCCTCAGAAATGGACGACCCCTCTGTGCCCCCCTTAGATTTTTCGGCAGCAGCCTTGCTTGATTCGGCCTGCACTCACAAAAGACATCATTAGTATTTAATTATCATGCATATTCCAATCCAAAGGTTAGCCTAAAATCATATAAAGCAATTAAAATCCATCGCAAACTGCTAATCCTTGAAGATCCGGAGAAATAAGGCAGTTTGAGAAAATCATGCACACCGGGAAAATCCAGTCGGGGCAGAATTTTGGAGAAATCCGACGCAGACGGAATCTCGCTGTCAAAGCATCATTAGTCAAATAAATCGTTAATACAGCCAAAAATCATTAGATTATCATGAAATTCACTCACCAGCAATAAGAAA
>VDFB02357295.1:0-89355 GCA_007258455.2 Sequoia sempervirens | reverse complement strand
CTCGACCTGTCACCATGTGTCTCTTCTATGGGGACTTCATCGAGAAGAATGGAGGAGTGAACGATGTGCCCCGCTATATTGCCATGTGTTCTAACTTCCTTCGTGGGTGAGTGACACATGTCGACATGATTTTCTGCTGGGACCACTGCCATCATTTGGAGGGGACGCATTTGTTTCAAAAGTGACCATGTTCCATGGCCCAAATCTTTTCTGTTGCAACAACTTAAGGAAATAAGTGCTCTAGGCATCATCGCTCATGATGGGGGAACCTTTTCTGTTATTGACCCACCAGGCGGTGGGATTTTTACCTATATATACTGCTTCTTCCTTCCGAAAATGAGTTCGGAAGATACAAAAAAAATTGGGGAAGACACTAGGCCTTTTTGTACTATTTTAGGTTATTGTATGAGACTCATAGACTATGCCATTGTTTGGCCTTTTTGTTTTCTTAAGATATTTGATAAAACATTACACTGTGCCATTATTGTACTGAGTTGTTTATTTGCAGAACTTCTATAATTCTAATACAAGTTTTCTAGTTTAGACCATGTCTTTGACTCTTCTTTTTAGTAAATGTATATGGGAATTATTTTATGTCATTGAAAAAATTGTTCAGGTTTTCATCTTTGATTTATGTTATTCTGGGACTTAGCAAATTGTTGACCAGACCCTTAAATCGCATTCCAAAAGATAGATTTACCATGCCTATATCTATACCTTGGGCATCACCTTAGTTATATTTTTATTTATTATATCTCCTTCCTTTTCCCATTCTAAAACCCCATATACAAAAGAAGTCAACTTCTTTAAAAACCCAAAGGTCACTCAGTTTAGCGCAATTGGTCCCCCCATTAACTAAGTTTCCCATAAGGTTGTTACCTTGCCAATTTTGGCATCAACCATTTTTTTTTTCTAGAATGCCCGGTGGGATTGCTTAAATGTACCTAAATCTAAAAAGAGTGTATGAGTCATCAACCTATTACTAGATCCCAAACAGCGAACAACCCTGATTTTTTAGTATCACCACTAGGAACAGTACAAGCCAAAACCCATATAGTGAACGTTATGCCCCCTCCGCTAGCCATGTTGCCAATTGCTAACAGAAATTATGTGGTGTGGGATGTCAAAAGTCCCCTTGTAGCACCAATAGCACCCACCATTTGGGACCCTATCTAGGTCTCTAATTTAAAAGCTATACCTAAATTTACCAGGGATGGCTCGAGAACACCATCCAAACATCTACAAGATGTGGTGGACGTGTATTTAGTGCATGGAGTTACAAACCAAAATATAGTGCTAAGGTTGGTCACAACCTCTTTTAGGGGTAAAGCACTAGATTGGTACCGCACATTGCAAGCTAACACTATCGGTACTTAGGATCAACTTGGAGACCCTTTCTATTAAAGATTCTCAAATGATGGAGACAAGTCTTCACAATATTATCAGCTGTCAATCATAGCAGGCTCCATATGAAGCCATGACTGACTTCAATGCCCAGTTCCATATAACTTGGAAAATAATTCAAGTTGTTATCTACATGTCGGCTGAGTTGGTATTCATGTTCTACTTAAAATCCATCAACACCGACATCTCGATGACGATCCAGTCTCTTGGTGGAACCATGCTACCAGATGCATACAACATCATAGTCAAGGTGGAGAACAATCCAATAGATGCTGAGAATTTTCTGCCTCGACCCATCATGCTTATATTTCCTAAAATATCAGTTCCTACTTAGGAGATGCCACCTACCAGTGCGCCCACCTCCTGAATCCATGTACACATATCCGGGCGCACCACAGAATGTTGCTTCTACATCCAACTCTTCAAAGGATGAGATGAGCGACATCAAGGAGATGTTGTGGACCATCACCAACAAAATAAATGTCATTAAGTGGAACCAATCCATGCCTCCAAAGCCAACCTACCAAAATTGTCAAGGAGAAATATCTTCTTACCAACAAAACTAGTTCCAAGGAGGCTCATGCACAAATCCACAGGCTCAAGTAGCTAACCAAATAGTGCCAATACCTACTCCAATGCAAGGTGCTCACCCAAGCTTGAGTAGAGAGCTAACAATAGGGAAAAACAATCTCACCGACAACACTATCCTTAGTGCTTCCCCTGTGGTAACGCACATATGTGCCAAAATTTCCCATGTGACAATCTACAACAAAAGATGGTAGAACAATGCAGCCAAGGAATGATGTCAGACCATGAAGGTTATGTATATGCCTCTCCGCAAATGGAAAATGTGGTACTTAAAGTGCAAATGCAAGGGATTTCCTTAGAGAAAGAAAAATATATTGCTCCCGATCACCCGCTCTTATCATGGATGGAAGAAGAGGCAATGTTTGCAAATGATGCTTCCACATTGAAAGTCCCACAAGTGCAGTCTGATTACAACACTTGCTCAAAGAGAAGATTCACAGGTGAACCAATCACCCCGCAACTAGAATCTGCAACCCAAAAGTGCTTCTGACCAGACACCTAGTACCTTCGCAGTTGCACAACAACTTCAACCGTGAAGGGAAATTGTTATAACTAGAGCTAAGGAGCAGAAGCCCTCAAATTTTCCACCATTCAATGTGGTGGAACAATTGAAAAAATTATCCACTAATGTGTCCCTTTGGGATATCTTAGTTATTCTGGAACAAAAGACATTGCTACATAAATCTCTCTAGGAAGATCCAATCATTGAGCCAACGGAGCAATCACCTAAGGGAAAGGCCATTGATCCATCACCTCCAACCAAAGTTCTTACAAATAGCATAGAAGAAGCCTCTACCAAGGTTAGAGATAAGCCAAAACTGAAACCCTTTTTCCTAACTCTTATTGTGGGGAAGAAACGACTGCATAATTCCATGATTGACTCTGGTGCTAGCACCACAGTCATGCCC
The DNA here is from genome assembly GCA_007258455.2 of Sequoia sempervirens. Taxonomy (NCBI): domain Eukaryota; kingdom Viridiplantae; phylum Streptophyta; class Pinopsida; order Cupressales; family Cupressaceae; genus Sequoia; species Sequoia sempervirens. The sequence goes on along the minus strand of VDFB02357295.1, from coordinate 86,455 downwards.
AAGCAGATAGTTGAAGCCCTAGAACTTAGCTATGAACCTTTAAAAAGGGGGGTTATGCAACTTGATGGGAACAAAGTCAAAACCATAGGTGTAATCAAAGACCTCCCCTTGACTCTATTCTCCTACCCTAGCATCACAATTTTGTAAGATATTATGATCGTAGACGTTCCTCCTATGTTCACCCTCTACTTATCTGGAGAATTCACTTCAAAGATAGGTGGATATCTTTCTTTGGATTGGTCACACTTGATCCTCAAGACCAAGCATGGAGCTAAAATGGAAATAATACCCGAACCTCTACATTCGAAACATGTGGTGGATGAAGCCATGATCAACTTTGAGGTTTCCCATACCTCTTTCACCAAAGAGGAAATTCATTGTACCAAATTACTAGAGGATGAAAAAGTGACCAGAGACTAGATGGATTCAAAGGAAGTTCTCTTGAGAGAATACATAAAAAATGATCATTTTGACAAATATCATGCTATCAGGTTAGGAACCTATGTCATCTATGATGAAGATCAAGAGATTCTGAAAGTCAAAGGAATTCAAAAGTGATCAAGCCTCAAAGCTATGGACACTGCACTTTGATGGAGCAAGATGCAAAGTTGGCACAGGAGCCGAGATATGTCTGACATCCCCATCCAATGAAAATACACTGAGATCTTTCCACTTCTAGTTCTCTTTTTTGAACAATGAAGTTGAATGTGAAGACCTAGTGCAAGGTCTAAGCCTTGTGGAGTGGATGGGCATCAAAAAATTAATGGTGTTTGAAGAATCTAAACTAGTAGTCAATCAAGTTTGAGGGATTTCCACAGCCAAGAATGTCTGCATGAGATCCTATAGATATAGAGTCTAAGACCTGATTGCGGGTTTCAAAGCCTTCAACATCCAGATAGTGCCCCAAGAAAAAAATGCTGATGTGGATTGCATGGCCACAATTGGATCTCAATTTGATCCTTCTTCTGACGTAATTCATAACATACACTTTGTACAAGTGATAGTCTGACCGGAAATTCCAAATAACAGTTAGAGCTAGCAAGTATTTGAGAGTGATGAATGCATTTCCTCATTCATCTAGCAGTCATGAGAGTTTTTTGAGCAACTCCAACCAAAGATTGTCGAGGCCTATGACGAACAAATCATTTAGCTAAAGTCCAACAAGCTTCCCAATGGATTGGTCACTCTTGAAAACCTGTTCGAATGTGATGATGCAAGGAACAATAAGAGGAAGTTTGTAGGGGAAAAAAGTGATTATGCAGACCTTCAAGTCAAAAATGGAAGAAAACTCAAAGTTAGGAAGGATGTTTCGCATCATGATAAAGAGAGGCTCATCAAATTTTGTGAGAAGTATCAAGGAGTAGTAGCTTGTTCATATGATGACCTCAAGGGATATGATCCCAAAATCATCCAACATAAAATAGAGCTAATGGAAGGTGCAAAACTAGTCCACCATAAATAGAGGCCATTGAATCCAAAGATTGAGGCACTAATGGCGCAAGAGCTAACAAAGATAATTCAGTCTTGGACCATCTTATCGATCAAGCATAGCGCATGGGTATCCAACCTGGTCCCCATCTAAAAGAAGAACGGAGATATCCACCTATGTGTTGAATTTTAGGACCCGAACAGAGCATCCCTAAAGGACCACTACCCATTGCCTTCCATGGAGTCTATCTTGCAAATAGTGACATGATCAGAAATGTTTTCTCCGCTAGATAGCTTCTCTGGTTACAACCAAATTTGGGTTAGAGAAGAGGACCGACACAAAATGACATTCACCACCAAGTGGGGAATTTTTTCCTATGTAAAAATGCCTTTCGACCTCTCAAATGCAGGAGCTAATTTCTAGCAGGCAATGGATATCGATTTCAGTGAATTGATCAACAAGACTATCCTAATCTATTTGGATGATCTAACTGTATGCTCCAAGAATAAGGATGATCACTTTGATCACCTTGAGATGGTTTTCAAAAAATTCCAGGAGATCCAGGTATCCCTAAACCCGAAAAAATATGTTTTTGAAGTGTTGCAAGGCAAATTATTGGGACGTGTAGTTTCCAAAGAAGGAATTGCAATTGATCCTGAGTGGGTGAAGGAAATTAGTGAGCTTCCCCCACCAGTCAACAAGAAAGGGGTCCAGTCTTCCTAGGGAAGGTAAATTTGTGAGAAAATTCATTTCGGATTTTGTAGGAATAATTAGACCAATCACCCTGATGCTGAAAAAGGATCAACTATTCAAATGTACAAAGGAAGCTAGAGAATCCTTCAAGAAGGTTAAGGATGCTATTTCTTCAACTCTTGTGCTGGTCAATCTAGACCTATCGAGGAATTCATAATGTATGTATTTAGTAGCAAGTCAAGCATCACTACTGTGCTAACTCAAAAGGATGATGAAGGAAAGGGAGAACATCTGATAGCATTTCACTCCCAAACCCTAAATGAATATGAGATGAACTACAACTTTGTTGAGAGGAAAGCATTCACTATTGTTAAGGGACTCAAGAAGTTTCAACACCTCATATCTTGCAACAAGATGATTGTTTATGTTGTGCATTCCAATGTGCGTGAATACATCATGGAAGGAGAAATCACCGAAAAAAGGGCCAATTGGATCACTAAGATCCTTGAATATGACATTGAGGTCAAACCTACAAAGACCATCCGAGGAAGAGGACTATGCAAATATTTGGCGCACGATGAGGAAATGACAGCTGAAAAAGAGCAACCAAAGTTGGTTTTGACAAATGAATTTGATTCTAAAGGTTGTCAACTAGCAGATAGAGTGAGATTCATGTGCACTAGAAGGTATCTGCCAACCCTTCCTTCTCAAAAGAGAAGATTCTACTGACTACAGAATAGTGGATACACACTTATTGAAGGGGTCCTCTTCAAAAGGAACTTCAACGACGTTCTGCTACAATGTGTCACCATAGAGCAAGCAAAGAAGATCCTCGACACTTTCCATAACAGTCTCGCGGGTGGACACTTCTCTGCAAAGACCACTGCCATCAAAATTATGTGCGCTAGGTACTTCTGGTCTATGCTATTCAATGACTCATACTCCTTGGTAAAAGCATGCAAGGAATGCCAATTATTCACAGGAAGAAGGAAAAACTCCTCAATGCCTCTCAACTTGATAGTAGCTGATAAGCCCTTCGCACAATGGGGCCTCAATTTCATCGGGATGATCAATCCCGCCTCTAGCATCAGACACAAGTGGATCCTCATGGCCACAAACTACTTTACTCGGTGAACCGAAGACATGCCCCTGAAGAATGCAATGGAGGCGGAGATTGTGGACTTCCTTGAGGAACTGGTGACGAGATTTGGCCCACCAAAGACCATCATCTCCAACAATTCCAAGGCTTTTGTAGGCTCTAAGGTATGTCAATTCACACTCATGCATGGAATATTCTTGAAAATGTCATCAAATTACTACCTGCAGGGGAATGGCATGGCCGATTCGACTAACAAAAATTTAGTTTGACTCATCAAAAGAATCAGGTTGGAACACCAAAGAGAATTGCATAAGAATCTTTGGGCAATTCTCTGGGCTGACCACATAACTCCCAAGCAAGTCCTCAAAACTTTGTCGTATGAGCTAGTGTATGGGAAAGAAGCACTATTTCCCATCTCTATGGATATTTTGACACTATAGTTGCTCAAATCGCTCGAAGTTGAAGAAAATGGAGCCATGGAGGTTTGATTGGCGGAGTTGCTAGAAGTATAGGAAAAAAGGGAAAAGTTTCTGATAGCCATGTCTAACTGCCAGGAGGTGGTTAAGAGATGGGTTAATAAGAGAGCTTCAGACCAAGGTCTAAAATGCGGAGACCTAGTATTAAAATTCAACGAAAGGGCTATGAAGCCAAGCCAACATGGAAAGTTTGACAGTCTATGGGAAGGCTCTTTCAGAATAATTCAATGCAAGTAACACAATGCATTTGAATTAGAAAATATGGAGCAGGAAGCATTGGGTATTCCAATTAACGAAATTCAGCTAAATTTTTTTAATTAAGCTTCACAATTATTCTGCCAGTGTAAATATGTAAGTAGTGTAATTATTTTTCTTTCATGTTTTTGTTGGCCGGTCTTTCAATTTAATTCATTTGTGCGGAAAAGGAAAAGAGAACCCATATTGTAGAATCAAAAAGCAAATGAGACAAAAGTTTAGTATAAGTGATATATTCATTATATATATACTTTGATAAATACATTTTCAAAATGGCTTTGAGGCCATATTTTTAATAGTATATCTATATATTCTACGGCTTCTTCGTATATATGTATGGTAAATCCCTTTTCTAGGCATATATACAAAAAATAGATTAACAAGAGTGTTGATTTCTTAAAACATAAAAAGGTTTTCAGTCTCAAGCAGGAGAAATGGGGGCATCATTAGCAACATCTGAAACAACATCATCATCAACAGGGGCATTAGGAATGGTAGCATGATCAACAACAACATCAACATCAATTGGAGCAATGGCCAGAGATAGGGGATATACCAAATCCCTAAAGTCAGTGTACCACTCTATGCCATAGAAAAGCACTACATTATAGTAGCACAGTAGGAAATGACAAGTGCGAGTGACCCTGTGACGATGCTCTTTGTGTGTTTGAATGCAGAACCCATGGCACCATGCTATCTTCTTCAATGTACTTACAAAGGTTACTCACCATTGGAATGCCCACACTATATACCGTGTTTGCCACAACCTCGCTAAGGCCTCCAAGGTACTTCTTCGGGAATATTACAAGCACCAGGTGAATAATCATCTATTTTGGAACCTGCATATCAAGTAACGAGGCAACAAAGTGAGAACATACATTAGTATTAACCCTATATTTATCCTCATACTCAATACAGTCCCTCCCCAGAACCCACTTCATCACTACTATAGCCAGTGAATGCTTATTTTTGGTCATCCTTTTTAGGTGCCTATTTGAGATTTCACCTAGGAATGTTTTCTGGGACTTGTTACAAACTAGCCTAATGAGAGTATTCACAGTGCTAAGCTCTATGCAACTGTCTAATGCAAACTCTATGCAACTACCTAAGTCTAGCTCTATGCAACTGCTAATGCTAAATTTTGCCCAACTGCCTAATACCAATTCTTCTCAAATTGCTAAGTGTGATTTTGCTATTGTCTAAGTGCCTATTTATAGAAATAGCTAGGATATGCAAGGTAATCTACGTGCCATAATCAAGATGCTAATCAAGTACCAACTTGAAAATCCCACCAGAGCTTGCTTAAATTTCCCACCCAATTGCGTTTGCTAGGTACAATTTGTTGCATGCAAAATTAATAAGAGCTAAATAATTAGCATAAGTTAGTGGTAGTCTACATGGCTAGGTGTTGAGGTATCGCGTTGCAAGCATTTTTCAAACTCCAAGGCAGAACACAAATCTTTTCAAGTACTTATTGCATATTTTGGCTTAATCATTCCTTTTGGGATATTAATTGTCAGAGCATACGAAAGCCTAAATCACCTTCAAATCATCAGATCAATTTCCCAAGAAAATCATGCTATAGGACATCATTACCAAATGTCATTATGAATTATTTTCATTTCAAAATGGCAAGGAATTCATTTCGCACAAGCAAAAGAGTTGGTGGTACATGCTAAATTTAATGCTAAAAGGAAATCGTTGTTAGCTACCCCAAAAAAAGAAATAGTTAAGTATTGCATGCAAGAAGCTAACATTGTGAAAGATTTTTTAGCATGCTACCTAGAGCAAAGAGTTTTGAGCACAGATAGAGCCAAAGTGAATTGCAAAAAATTTGAGCATAGCAGAAATCTACAGCAAAAGGAAAATGGTTGAAAGTTCTCAAATAGAAATGCAAGGAGAGGCAATGCAAAGCTTGTTTGGCATCATGCGTGTAGCACCAACTGCCTATATCTTTGAAGACGCCTCTTATGCTTCACCTGGGATACCAGAGAAGATAGAGTGGGTAAACACATGGGCCTTAGAAAAGCAAAAAACCCATAGAGACTAGAGCCAAATAAAGTAGGAATGGGATAACATTTATATCCCATCCTCGAAAAGAACCCTAAGACTCTTAGGGAGGTGGCTTGTGAGATAATGAAGAAAATTAGTAACCCAGATTCTTTGGCACATAAGCAATGGTTCAACGGGCTTCTACAGTATATGGTCCCATTTGTGCACTACTGCCTAGAGCTAGTCGATGAGGCCATTAATCATTTCAACCCGGATACTAACACCATTGAGGGCTGGGAGTTGAGAGTTAATATTTGCATAGAAGCTATCTGGAACATGCTATGCATCCCTAAACAAATCTCCAAAGTGGATGGGATGGAGTCATTCACTCCAGCAAAGGGGGAGAAAATATGGAAATCCAAAGATTTTGCTCTAGACTTTTATAACAAAGAAACCAAAAGGCCCAAGGAAGATCATAAAAAGCCACCACAAATTCTAGCGGCACACAATGATTTCCCCATGGACCTACAAGATTCCTTCTTAATGATGGCCTTTGTTTGTGGCCTAGACATCGACAAGTATGTTCAAGAGTTTCAATTGGTTCTGGGGTTTTAGTTGCATAGGCAACATTCCTTTTTCTGGTATGACTTTGTCGAATTCATCATTGAGGAGATACTGAGCCAAATAAGGGAATACAAAATGCAGTAGAGGTTCAGGTTTCCTTCTTTCCTTTCCCATATGTTTTTGCATCAGAACCCTGACTTCTTCAAAAAACATGTGAGGTTGGCTATATTTGATGAAAAGGGAAGAAAAAGGCCAGTTTCTGTATGGAATCCTCTCCTCTCCTCAACTTATGATTATTATGCATTTTTGGATTATTTGTTGACTCTGATTTTGCAAGATTTGAGAGAAGATGGTAGTCTTTATCAACTCACCTCAAACCAGACAAAGTATATGCAAAATTTCACTCTAAAATGTGATTAGTTTCTCATAGAAAATTTCACATTCATTCGGATGCACGGCTTTACCAGGGAACCATTCCAGTTTCTGACATGTGTCACAAATTGGGTGTTGGCCCTCGAAATGTTCCAGAAAGTATCAATTATTGATTATAACTTTTGTGGAGGAAAATCCAAGAAGAAAGGATTTTTCATCTGCCCGCTAAGCTTTAAAATGGTGGTTATGGCCAAGAAGCAAACACATAAGCTACTAGAGGCGAAGCTGGCTCGTCTAGGGCTAGTATGGATTTGTGACAAATGGCATTACAACCTCGACAATGACTTACCAAATGAACATGTCAAGGTAACGCACAACCCCCAACCTTACTAGGAGAAGCGGCAGAACCCACTAAAGGACCAAGATGACCTATTGGTTGACCTAGCTCATATTCCAACTGAGGATAGTAGGGCACCATGGCTTAAGTTTTACTTCCAATCAACAAAGTATAATGAGAAGCATCAAATCGGGGCCACTCTTCGCAATAATTTGGTAAGGAATTTCAACTGGAGTGAGGAAAGGATTAGGGATTTCTGGATTTACCAACAAGAAATCCAATGCCTTGATACCCCTTATCAGAGCATAGAGATGGATGAAAGATTCGATAAATTGTGGAACAACCCACATACTGATTCTGATGTAAGTGATGATGAAGATATCGACCCGAAGGAGGCAGAAACATATACCAAGAAGGGAAAGGAGAAGGAAATAGAGGTACAGATGACCCCAACACAGTCGAAAGAGAAGGCGATGGAGCAGCCTAACAAGGTTTCTTCAAATGTGTGGGTGAACATATTATGTGCGCTAGCCTCACTGACTTGCACTTGGACTGCAAAAAGAACCAAAAAAGCCCCATAATAATAGTTAGAGGCTATAGAGGTGGACGATTCCCCGCCCGTCAAATGGTAGCGCACAAAAGCAGCTTCTGGAGAGAGTTTGCAAGAGCCCGCAACAAGCTAGGAGCCTGCAACAAGCCAGGGATTGCAATGATCTAAACAATAGGTAACTTTCACTCCCTCTTCTCTTGCTTCATAATCTTTAGTTCCTCCTGCTATGTCCACGACGCCCCTCACTTCAAGTGTCAACCTTTCTTTTTCTGCTTCTGCTGCAATGGTCGCGGAAGGTCTCTCACAGTTCTCTGAGGTGAGACCATTTACCTTGACTCCTCCACAAACCTTTCCACCTTTTTCCAGATCCTAGTCTGCATCCGCTATTGCTTCACCTTTTGCATCCTCAACCACCATTGATACCTCTATTGCTACTACTGTATTGGCCCCAACCTAGTCCGCCTAGTAGATGGAATCCACCATGACTCTGCTATCACCACCGCTTCCCATGAGTCCTCCTATTGGTTCACAGACTAGGATTTGGAATATTCCCCCATTATCCCCACAAAAATTATCCCTTCCAAGGAAAAAAGTACATGGAACTGATACCCTCTCATTCCCTTTCGCCCTTCCTCCTGGTGCACCTTTCGCAGGTGGGTTAATTAGGTCACCAGTAGATTTTTTGTTAGAGGGCGATAAAACAAAACAAGCATGGGCTATCAAGATCTAGAAGCAAAAGGACAAGGATGCTAAAAAGCCAATAGAGCCAAAGGTACTGACTATTTTCAATGAGGCTCAACAATCACTACATTTTGAAACCATGTATCTGACCGTCATCAAACCACAAGAGGAAATGCAACCCAATGATTACAACATGTATGCTATGGGACTCAATCTAAGCATAGCCCAACCGTAAGACAAAGTTGAACTCATGGAGGAGACATAGCGGTTGGTGACTACCGACTTCCTCAAGTCCAGTCACCAACTGAAGAAAAGGAAAGAAGAGCTAAAACATGTAAAGGAGACGATAGAAGTCCTACTAGCAAAGGACAAGGTGAGGGATGTAGAGTTTGCACGCTTATCAGAGAAAGCACAGACAGAGCAGGTTAAACTCTAAGAGGAACTTGCAAAGTTATAATCCTATGATCCCAACCTAGTTGCCGAGCTACAGCAAAAGAACCAAGAATACCAGGACTAGTTGGCTTAGGCAGAGCAGGAGATGCAACGAAAAAATGAGGAATTTGAGCATCAACGTGCTCAATTAGAGGAAAAATTATAGCAGAAGGACACAGATTTCTAGGACCGACATGCTCAATTGGAGAATGAATTCCAAGAGATGATGTCTTCCCTCAAAAGTGAATTAGCAAACAAGGACCGGGCCAAGGAAAATTGGCTTGCAGAATTGAGAGCCCTGCAAGGACAACTCTCCACCACAAACAAAAGGATTGCAGAACTAACACAGGATGTTGGTTCAAGACATGCGAAGATCAACTCTTTGAAGAATATTCCTTAACCCCCTGCTACCCAGTCAGATCTCCTCCAAGTAGCCCAACGACTATATATCTCATACTGGGAAAAGGTCACGGCCTTCTGCCTGAATCTTCAACCGACACTCCAATTTATGGAAAAGGAAACAAGTTTAGGCAGGGAAGTTCGTGGATTGATTGAGTAGTTCCCACAATCCATCATGAAAAAGGTTCCTAAGGAAAAAAAATTGTTGGATAAGCTATACATGGTCTTAGATGAGAACTTAGAAAACACGCGGGTCGGGGACCGAAAGACTGCTACCAAAACAACAAAAAGGTTCATCCACTACCACACAACCATCCTCCATGCTAGCGAGTGCACTACCACACTGGATTGAACCATCAATAGCATGCAAACTAGGTTCTCCCAGCTAACTCAGATTGGCTTACCCTCCCCATTTCTTTTAGATGAATCAATGGCCATAGCAGAGCAAATTGTAGTGAGGATTGAAAAGAAACAACATGACACATCCACTTTTTAGAGCTTCAATCAGCCCCCTACTACAAAGGATATTCAAGGCGTCACTCACCCAATAGCATGGCTGCTCTTCCAACTCGAGTTTAGGGCCGGTATATCCACGATGTTGTCATACAAAGAAATGATGGATATGCATGGATCGCAAGAGAATCTATGCGACATATCAACACCATATGAGGCCAACTGGCTGCCTCTACAGATCGCTCTATACAAGCTTTGATTGCATCACCCAATGGATAGGGGCTTAGTCTATGAACCAAATTTTTTGGGTTCCTTGTTTTGCAAGCGAAACACCCCTGATAGTCGCCAAAAGTTGTGGATATATACTTCCTCTAGCTCCCTTTGAGTGGATTATTTTGCTAAGTTTGACCTGCATTACATATATTCTCGACCCCTTTTTACAAAGCTTCATCCACTACCATCATGTGTCTGCAAGGCCCTCTCTGCAGGGACTTCTTCCTTCACTCTCCTACCAGCCCCCACCATGTTTCCACTTGTTAGCGACACGGGAATTTGAGAGCCACATCCCATCTGTTCCTTATCAGGCCCCATCTGCATGCCACGTAACATCCATCAGCGTACACTTTTTGGCAGACCCCACAGTCAGCGTCAGTAGTGGAGACTACCTCCACGTGTCTTCACCGCGAGGGATTTTCATTGCAAAGGAGGAGGAATAAACAAACAGGCCCCAACCTGTCGCCATGTGTCTCTTCTATAGGGACTTCATTGAGAAGAAGGAAGGAGCGAACGACATACCCTGCCACATTCCCACATGTTCTAACTGCCTTCGTGGGTGAGCGACACATGTTAGTAGGATTTTTTGTTGGGACGATTGCCATTATTCAGAGGGGATGCATCTGTTTCGAAAGCAACCGTGTTTCATGGCCCGAACCTTTTTTGTTGCAACGACTTAAGGAAATCATTGCTCATGATGGGGGAACCTTTTCTGTTATTGACCCACCAGGCGGTGGGATTTTTATCTATATACACTGCTTCTTCCTTTCAAAAATGAGTTCAAAAGATACAAAAAAAATTGGGGAAGACACCAAGCCTTTTTATACTGTTTTAGGTTATTGTATGAGACTCACAAACTATTCCATTGTTTGACCTTTATGTTTTCTTAAGCTATTTGATAAAACATTACACTATGCCATTATTGTACCAAGTTGTTTATTTGTATAACTTCTATAATTCTAATACAAGTTTGTTGGTTTAGACCATGTCTTAACTCTTCTTTTTAGTAAATGCATATGGGAATTATTTTATTTCATTGAATAAATTGTTCAGGTTTTCATCTTTGATTTTTGTTATTCTGGGACATAGCAGATTGCTGACCAGGCCCTTAAATCACATCCCAAAAGATAGATTTACCATGCCTACATCTATACCTTGGTGCATCGCCTTAGTTAGATTTTTATTTTTTATATCTCCTTCCTTTTCCCATTCTAAAACCCTAAATACAAAAGAAGTTGACTACTTTAAAAACCCAGAGGTCACTCAGTTTAGCACAGTTGGTCCCCCCATTAACTGAGTTTCCCATAAGGCTGTTACCTTGCCAATTTTTGGCATCAATAGTAATAATAGATTCACATCAGTTGCATCTTGCTGACTCTTCAACATGAAATCAAACACATTCAATAGTCTTATTCCTATCCTAGCTACAAATTTCAATCAATCATTATCCCATCAATCAATCATCATCTTGGGATGTATCCTTCCCAATCCTCATGTTGTTACTATCTTGAAAACATTATCATTGCATTGTTGTGTATCCTCAACAATGTTATCAATATCAACAATTACTCAATTAGATCAATCGATTCTAGCCTGACTATCAACAAGGTCTCAAAAGACTATTGATATCCCTACATACTAATATCTCTTTATCATTCATCCATATGATCATCATCAAAACAATCCAAAAACATCCAAACATTCCTTAAAATGCAAAAACATCCAAATATTCTCAAAAATTCAAAAACATAAAAAGACTCAAAATCCAAAAACATCAAAAGACAATCAAAACACAAAAATATTCAAATATCCTTTAAAAATTCCAAAAATAGTCATGAAAAATTAGAAAATCCAAAAACAATGTCAATCATGGTCATTCAAACTATGATGTCTCTGTGTTTTTCACGCAGGCAAGGCCATCATCGATGAGCCCCTGAGGCATTAGGTATGTCCTTTAGGGTCTGTCGAAATGAAGTCTTTATCTTAGTCCAATTCTCGTTTATAAGGTATCATTGTTCATCAATGTAGTCAAACTACAATGTCTCTACGTTCATCATGTAGGAAAAGCCATCATCAATGAGCCCCCGAGGCATTAGGCCGGTCCCCTTAGGGTCCATCATGTCTAATCATCTTTTCATCACAATCCATATCTCACAATAAAACTATTCCTTTGTTAAGAACCAACATGTTGGACAAACAAAAAAAATATCCTACACAAAATTGAGCTCAAATAAATCACGAAACAATAGACAAAACTACAAAACTAGCCATCAATCTGGCCAAGCAATTGTCTAATCATCTATCAACATCATTTATCTTGATAAATATCATTTTTCTTATACAAGTTGTTGTATCCTCAACACTAGACCCAACGTCTTATATGAGGTATGTCAATGCTAAAAACAGACACTATCCTATCAAAACACATTCACTTTAGGCATGAAGATCTAGATGATTGTTGACTCATTTGGTCTAGTTGAGTCTTATCTTTTTATCTAATTTATCTTATGTCATGTTCCCAAGCTACTCGAGGATGTCCACAAGTGATGAGAGGAGTGATGATGGATCATTAAATCTTTTTTCTATTGATTTCTATTTGTGGTTTGTCTTGGTAACATGACTGGGGCAACTAAGGTCCTTGTGTGTGATAGAATTCCATTTGGCATAATCCAAACATCCTAAACAAGTTAAATTCTAATCTAATGCTTTCTTATATATAGATAAACATGCTCTATGGTTATTCTCTGACACATTCCTACAAGGTTCTATTATCGCTAATTGGAATTAGGAAACTCCTTGTCTGATATGTCTAAATCTTTGACAAATGGATACTTCTATCACCAAGGTCTATCTCAACTTGGTGTACATTTTCCACTTGTCCATATATCATATCTTCAAAAAACGGAAACCAAAGCTGCCTTTGCAATTCATTCTTAGGTATGCATACATTTGCTTGTTCCATGTCCCATAATAACACTCTATGATGATAAAACATGCATTGCTTAAAGCTCAAGTACTGTCAATCATCAATCTTGTTTCAGATGAACAATCCATTTAATGGTTCTTCACTCCTTACTAACATTTTATTCTAAGTCAACATTTCTTTTGTCAATCCTCACACTTAAACACATCACATCAACTTGTTAGAAAATTTGGCTCATTGTCCAAAAGTTTCACCGAATTTCCCGAGGAGGCACCATGCTATCCCATCATCGTTAGGGCATACCGGGGCATCTCCTGAACTAATTTTTTTTTATTTTCTTCGACATAATGCTATAAACACGCATTATATCGAATGAGGGAAAAAATGTAGATACCCTAAATTATCCTGACCTCCGAACAACACTTTTTGACTAACTTTCACCCTTCTTCCCCTAAATGATTAAATAATACATTATTATTTAATTATTATCATTTTTCATATTCTGCTATTAATTAAGTAATTTAACATTATTTAATTAATTCATCCCCAATCATCATTTCTAAATAATTAAATAAATCACATTTATTTAATAAAGTCCTAATTTAACATTATTCTTCCAATTAATTAAATAAATCATATTTATTTAATAGAGGGCTAATTTAACCTCATTCCTCCTGATTAATCAAATAAACATTAATTATTTAACTATGTCACTAACTTCACTTATTCCTCTATTCTAATTAAATAATTACTAGTAATTGTTTAATTAAACATTCACCATCATGCATAAATTAAATGATTATCTTTAATTATTTAATTGACCTTTTCCATCATGCATAAATTAAATAATTATCTTTAATTATTTATTAATCTATTCTCCCACCTCTAGATTAAATAATTACTTTAATTATTTAATCCCTCACATTCACACTTCTTCTAAATTGAATAATTACATTAATTATTTAATTCCCCAATATTCACTCAACATGATCAATTAATAAATAAACTTCTATTTATTAATTCAATTACATCTTGCACGTTCCTCTCAAAATTAATTAATTTGATTAATTAATTATCCTCACACATTTTGATTGATCAAATCGCATCCACTGATTATTCAATCTAATTGGCTGACTGATCTTTCCATTTCCACCAGTTATTCCAATCCCACTAATTAATGCATCAATTTTCACCAATTATTTCAATTCCATTGATTATCCAATCAATTCCCTTGATTGGATCAATCAGGTTAGTTAACTACTCAATCTATTTCCTCTCAATAGAATTTACCGTTGATCCTGATCTCTGATCTTTGCATCCATATTGTTCATTTGAAATAAGAATTTATATAAAAGAATCTTTCTTTTTTCTTACGTTTTTGGGCTAACCACGAATTCTTGATATTTGCCATTCTTCATCATTCAACACTATTCTTGAGCTTGAAGCAAAGAAGCAAATACAAAATTTGAGAGCAACATTTACGAAGACAAATGGAGAGAGACAATGAAAGTGAATTGAAAATAGCATGGAAAGGAAGGTGAATTTGTATCATTCGTTTACATTTCTATGTTTCTTTCATTCTTCATTGAATAGATTTGATTTGAGCTTAGCATTTGAATTCATAAGTTTAGTGGTTTCTTTTAAATAGATTCATTGCTTAATGTTGATTAAAACCTCATTTTCCGATCTTATAGTAACCATATTCATCAAAGGAACAAATAGTGAATTAATATGGCCCCTCCAAATAGTTACATACCATGGATGTAAGCAAATGGGAGAAAGAGAAAATATTTGGAAAAGGATCCGATAATGATAAGCCCACCATGTAGTATAATTCAAAGATATCATCACATCACAAGCCTATAATCCATTAAATAATATGTGGTCAATAACTTGTAGAATAGTAAGAAGCAAGGTGCCCCCACTATTGCCACCAAATAGGGCCATAAATGAGAGTATCTATGAATGCTCAATAGAGATTTGTAAGCACAAATAAATGTACATCCATATGAGAAACGTTAGGGAAAAGTATACTCATCATAAAACAAATGTTATCTTAGTACAATATATGAACATGGTTAGCATAACATGAGCAAGAAGGATTAGTAGGAAATATAAGCTTGGTAATCATCAAAGATCTTGTAATTATATGATTATGAACAAAAATATGTTTGTTCCCTCATGGGATGTATAAGCAATAACGTGGAAAAATATGTATTCACTAATTATATTAGACATAATGACAAACATATGGAAAAAATATGCTCTTGATAATAATTGCTAGTATAAAACTCCCCTTGTATAAGATGCATTATTGTACCATCAAAAAGTGGGCCATGTATAACAATATGATATGTGTACACTATGTTTGAAAAAGCAAAAACTATAATAAATGCAAACTATACAGAAAATATCTATCATTACTACCATACACGATTTCTATAATGCAAATCATCCTAAGAGGGAAATTTATCATGTCATATATGATTAGTTGCTAAGTAAAAAAGATTTAGCTTAATCAGGGGGAAAATTAAAATTTCCTTTATGATATAAAAATATATTTAAAACTCTCTTTGTATTTGAGATGTATTATTGGAGCATCAAAAAGTAAGCCATGTGTAACAATATGGTATGTGTACTCTATTTTTGAAAATGTGACAACCATAATAAATGCAAGGATAATAAATATTTATCATTAACTACCATATGCCATGTCTATAATGTAGATCATTCTAATAGGGTAATTTCTTGAGTCATACATGATTAGTTGCTAAGTAAAACAATCAACTTAATAAAGGACACAACTAAAATATCCTTTATGATATAAAAATAGATTTAAAACATTAAAAGTACAATCATATACACAAAGATAAATTATTTAAAATAATTGCCATAATCTAAAAAAATTATACATTATTATTTGTTCACTTTTACTTACCCGCCATACTTAATTAGAAAATCAACTCAAAAATATATTTATTTCCTTATAGTCTAAGATAATTTGTATATTGTTACTTATTCTCAATTATTACCCCAAAAAACATATTTATTTGTTGAGATATTCTAACAAATTTATAAAAGAAAATCAACTCAAAAAAACATATTTATTTCCTTAGACTCTAACATAATTAGTATATTATTACTTATTCTCAATTATTACCCCAAAAGGCATATTTATTTTTATTTGTTCAAATATTCAAACAAATTTATAA
Organism: Sequoia sempervirens; assembly: GCA_007258455.2. Lineage (NCBI taxonomy): Eukaryota > Viridiplantae > Streptophyta > Pinopsida > Cupressales > Cupressaceae > Sequoia > Sequoia sempervirens. The sequence goes on along the minus strand of VDFB02357295.1, from coordinate 70,315 downwards.
AAGAAAATCAACTAAAAAAAACCATATTTATTTTCTTCTAGTCTACAATAATTTATATATTATTATTTATTCTCAATTATTACCAAAAATAAAAATTATTTGTTGAGATATTCAAACAAATTTATAAAATGCTTGAGCAATTTAAGTGTCTATGGAAAGTTTTTTTTTATTAAAAAAGAAATTGAAAGGAAAGGTGTATAAAATAAAGTAGAATTTGTAGGTCTTGTATGGCGTGCAATGCCACTCTAGGCTGCCTTTGCCTGCAGATTCAGTATTAAGGTCATAAAGGCACTTTTTAAACCTATCTAATAGCCAGGTTTGGCCTATTGATAAACCAAAGTGTAAAGAGGACATTTTACAAGATGAAAACAAAAGCTGAAAAGCATATAAATAATTATATTAGATAGGATAGCTCCAAAGACTTTGTCTACCATAACGTATGGGCTCCTGTTCCCCACGGACCCTGATTTTGAGGCGTATTAGGTTGGTTTAACTCATTATTTTATTTATTAGAATATAAAACAAACCAGATACGACAAAATCGCTTCACATTTCTAATCCCCTTCTTCTCTTACTCGCTTCCTGACACTTTAACCACAGTTCGGTTACCGTTACTGTGCGTGGTAACCGCGATGGTGAGAGCGGTTTGGCTTTATCCGGTTCTCACCCGCCCGCCGTTAGACTTAAGTAAACCGACTGCAATCATAGCCTTTTATATTCTATTTTTATATTTGTTCGGCGTTCACGTGGACGCCGGAGATCTGCTAAGCGGCAAAAAAATATGATCATGTGTAATAATTATTGGTCAGAAAATTTGTATAGTCCTAACACGTAACATGGAAAAAAAAACCCTAATTCTTGACCAGCTTGTGCTTTTGCGGCCTGCCATGATGAACCGACCGCTTATTTCGCTTAACCCGAGTTGAATTGAAAATGAAAGAAAATTAAAAAATTAAAAAAAATAGAGCGGTGACGTGAGACGGAAGGGCTTGATGGAGATTCGAGACGTGTGGTTAGTTGGTGGTTATGTGCACTCTAACCCTGGTTGGGGAGGAGTTAGTGCAATAGTGTGCTTTTTCTCGTTTTATTTTGTTTCTTAGTATATTACTATTTATTCCCGATTTAATCTGTTTTGACTTGAACTGCACCTGAGGTTAATTATATGTAGGAGGGTTGAGCGAGAAAGCGGAGCCGCCTGGATAGTAGTCGTGTTGTTCGTCTTCTTGTGTTGTCTTTATTCTCGGGACTCAGTTCACTTGGTTTTTGGTTTTTCTACTTTGATATTTTGTCCGGGTCGGGACGGGGCTGGGCTGGGCTTCACTGGTAATGGGTGGGTGTTTTGGTTTTGGTTTTTTTGGTTTTTTTGTTTGGGTGTTTCTGTAGCTTGGTAGGGAGTAAATGAGAGGTACTGTTGAATCAGCAATCTGGTGTGATTGTTTGATTTTTAATGCTTTTTTTTTTTGGATTTGGGTTTTGGTAGGAGTTCGTTAGTGTTCTGGTGGATGCAGTATATTTCGTGGGCAATCAGGGAGTGTTCTGGTAGTCCGAATTTAGAGTAGGAATGCTTTTTGGTGGGTGTTAAAGGGAGTCAAAGTCTGTGAGAGTGAAATTAAAACGTGCAGGGGAGAAGATTGGAGTGTAACGATGGCGGGGGTTTAATTGTTGGTGTTGTTCCCGTGATGTTGAATGGAAGCCCGGGTTCGTCGTCCGGGTGGAATAATAATAATAATTCAGAGAAAACCAGCATGACCCAGCAGACGCAATCCAATGTCACTTCGGCCTCGGGCGAGGCCAGTGTTTCGTCTGCAAATCGCGGGCATCAGGTGCCTTCGAGCAACAATAATAATAACAGTAATTCAGGGCAGCAGCCGGGTGTGAAGCGCAAGAGAAATCTTCCCGGAATGCCTGGTAAAACCCACCCAGTTCTGGATTTAGATATTCGGGCATTTGTTTTGTGGTTTAAGGGTTTTGGGTGGTTAATTTTGATTTGGGAATTGTGTTGTTTGGTGTTGGTGCAGACCCGGATGCGGAGGTGATAGCACTATCGCCCAAGACATTGATGGCCACGAACCGTTTCGTGTGCGAAATCTGTAATAAGGGATTCCAGCGGGATCAGAATCTGCAGTTGCATCGGCGGGGCCACAACCTGCCGTGGAAGCTGAGGCAGCGGACGAGCAAGGAGATCAGGAAGCGGGTATACATATGCCCGGAACCGTCATGCGTCCATCATGAACCGTCACGGGCGTTGGGTGACCTTACGGGTATTAAGAAGCACTTCTGCCGGAAGCACGGCGAGAAGAAGTGGAAGTGCGACAAGTGCTCCAAGCGCTACGCCGTGCAGTCCGACTGGAAGGCCCATTCCAAGACCTGCGGAACCAGAGAATACCGCTGCGATTGCGGCACCCTTTTTTCCAGGTAAGAGAATTAAACGAACCGGGAATTGCTTAGCCCGGTCCGAGGGTCGTTTCGTTTCGAGGTAGATTGGGTTTTCTACGGGTTTTGGTATGTGTGTGAACGTTGGTGGTTGTTTCTTTTAGCGTCTTTTTTCTTCGCTGTCAGGGTGATGATGGCGTGATGATATGATGTGCAGGAGGGATAGCTTTATAACTCACCGGGCCTTCTGCGACGCGCTTGCTGAAGAAAGTGCCCGGGCCACGGTTAACGCTCAACCTGGACCAGGAGAGTCCGTCGGTGGGCGGACGAATTCTTCATCTTCTGGTGGAGATCATAACAACAGCCGGACGGCGAGCGGGTGTCCTGATTCCGCAACGGATGTTAAGATTTCTTGTTCAAATGCTCCTACTCTGAATCCGCCTTCTTCTACTGCAGCGACGCCTCTTGCTCCGCCACCGCCTGCCTGGGCACACGCTCAAACAAGTGGCGGTGGCGGTGGCGGATCCGGGCCGAAGCTGTCATTATGGCACGGGCCAGGGCCTGGGCCTCCGCTAGAGTCGTCTCCGTCATCAACTTCATCGCAATTCAATGTACTCGATGGGACCTATTCTTTTCCCTTCTTTTCAACACCCACGGCTCCACCGCCGGCTTCAAACATCTTTTCTACTCTGCTTGCCGCTGGCGGGTTACAGCCTCAAAATGCTGTTGGTGCGTACTCTGAACTGATTGGTAGCAGGGTGGGCGGTGGCGGTGGTGCGTTTGTAGCTGGGGGTGGCAGTCTTTTTAGCCACCAGGCACAGCAAACGGGTGTGAGCAGCAGCAACAGCTCGGCGCACATGTCGGCCACGGCGCTGCTGCAGAAGGCTGCGCAGATGGGTGCCACTGCTAGCAATTCGTCGTTGCTGAGAGGCTTCGGTCTGTCTGGCGGCCACGATCATCACAACTCCAACCACAACTGGCAGGGAGCCGGTTGCAGCACCAGTACAGGCGGGCCCACCATGCAGGCTGGTGCAGTTGTAGTTGCAGGTGCCGGCGGTGGATCTGTGTCGTACAATCAGATGGGTATGCAGGAGCTAATGAACTCGTTGTCTGGTTCCGCCGGCGGAGGGAGCCTTGGGCTCTTTGCGGCCGGCAATCTAAGTCTCACGGGGCTTCTGCAGGCGCCGCTTTTCCCCAACGGCGATGCCAGCGCCGCTCTTGGAGTAGTTAAGTCCGAAGGAGGAGAAATAAATATCAGTAATAAAGATGAGTTGCAGCTCAAGCCGACAACAACGCTGGATTTTTTGGGGCTGGGGCCGTCCGGGCTGACATTATCTCACCCAGACTTGGCCATGATAACGTCCATGAACGCCGGGGCAGGCGGAGGTGGAGGAGGAGGAGGAGCATCAGCAGCAGCGGTAGCAGGCGCCGCCTCCGGCCTTGCAGAGGCGCTGGTGCAGTCGCCGGTAAAGTCATGGGATAGTTCATAGCAATCAATTTAATTTTAGGAGAGACGGAAATAGGGCCGCCTCTGCGAAGTAGTGGTGACCGAACAAACGGGATAATAAATTTAAGAGTCTCACTCGGTATGTAACTTCAATTCCCTTCATTCAGAGCTATGCTGTAGCAGCAGATTGTAAACATTTTTTTTCCCCTTATGTCTTTTTTTTCTTCCTTCCGGCTGAAATCAAACAGTGCTCGTTTGGTAAGTTAAACAAACCCCATGAATTTTTTACTACTTAGTTAAAAAAAAAGGTACGTTCTGTAAATTAGAGCACACGCGGTTGCAAATGCAAATCTCTTGCCTCTCTTTTTGCTATATATATTGCTACTGTTATCATCCTCCATTTTTTGTTTACTGAACGACTGAAGAAGCAACACACCTTTCTTTCAACTACTTTGACTTCTCGAATGATTTTCTTATCGCATCCCTTATAATATCACCGATTGTCTTTTTAGTAGCAAATTCACTGTTCAATATGTTGCAAAACGTTAGATAAATCTCAACGTTCTTGAATTTTTATGTTCTACATCATACCAAGATCTAAAAAGTATACAAGATTCAATCTTTCGCTGCTCCCTATATCAGTGAACATGGCGAAGAATCAAATCGTTCAACATCCATCAACATTGGAAAATTTGGCTAAAATACAGCCTTTAGATGGAATTTCTTAGCAATGCCTTTGGCCTAACAAAGTCTGAATAAAATTCTGAACCAGATTCCATGGTTTTGTTTGTTTGTTTTTCTAGATGATAATATATTGAAAAGAAAAGGATTAGTATAAAATTGATTGAATGGATGCCCACCATGGTTCGCGTGAATCCAATGTCAACAGTACCAGGATATTTTAAAAAAATTTATTTGTCTGAACAGATTTTCTGAACTGTTTTGAAGTGGGATATGCAACTCATGTTTACAATCAAATTAGAAAATCAAAATGCTGGAAATCTCTAACTTGTGTAAAGGTTGTATGGGTAGTAAAAAGAATACTAGGGATGAGTGCCTGTCCATCGAAGTGCATGCAATGCCAACTGGTAATGGGTGGCATGGGGAGTTGTAATATTCTTATGGGGAGAGATAAACAAATGACGACGGTGGATTGGATGAAGCGAGAAGTAGGTTCTTATTAAAATCAGGAGTGGAGGGATTTGGAGGTTACTTCCTGGAACTATCGAACAATTGAAGGATTTACTTTTACAGTTTTACTTATTTTTGGTTTGTTTTTTAGCTTCATATTGAGAGTCTGGAGAAAATTATAAATAGTAACAGTGCTGTCTTAATCTGCCATGCCCAATATTTGGAACAATGAAGGTGGAAAATAATAGTAATAATCTGAAATGTCGGCCAGCTTTACAATGAATTCGGGCTTTTTGACTTATATCCAAGATAGAAAATGGTTTCATACAGTTTGTATATTTGACCAACCGACTGAGTCTGTCTTGTTATGGTGGACTGGACTGGATTTGTTTAGTCAACAATTCATTGTTAGTTTGAATTGGTTTCTTTCTTACGATTCAGAGAAATTCCAGTCACGAATATTACTAGGATTTTGTTAGATTAATATTATTAGAATTTTGTTAGATTAATGTTGTTAGAATTTTGTAATATGAATGCTATTACAAATCTTATCCATTCGTATAGGATCTCAATGGCCCAAATCACTGAACCGTGTTGAGAGAAGTTTTGGACTTTTACTTGTGGTAGGTGTGAATAAAATAGTCTTTAAATATGGATGACTTTTTGGGTATTCATAAATATCATCTGGTTCAACATTTAAAACTAAATGTTGCTAATAAAAGGAAGACAATTATTTATCACTTTTTGGCGTAAAATGTAAAATTATCAGATTTTTTTTAATTGTTACATCTATTTACTAGATGAAAATAAATGTTTGTCCACTATAGTGTATCCCTCTATTTCAGAATAAATAAAAATGATAACTTTTGAGGTTGATCACCAACTCAATGTCAAGATAAATTTTAAATCTAGATAATGCTTAATTATAAAACAAAAGCTTCCCATTTCATGAAAGATCTGTAAAGGATATATGGTTACAAAATGGGGGATCACATGATTGAAAATTTATATGCAAATTTTACTTGTTTATATGCAAATTGTTCTTAGTGGAAATTATATTTTTTAAAACCTCGGTACAATTGGAAATCCAAATTTGTATGAATTAATTATTAATTATAACAGTTTTAATTAAAAGAATGTGGAAACTTATTGTTTTCTATACTAGATAGAATATTTTAGAGCCTTATTTATACTAGATCTAAAACATTTTGGAGTCTTATTTATACTAGATCTAAAACATTTTGGAGTCTTTTTTATACTAGATCTAAAACATTTTGGAGTCTTTTTTATACTAGATCTAAAACATTTTATGGTTAAAATTATTACTAGAAAACCTTTGGAATCTACAATATGAACTTTTACTCTAATAACCCTCTACAATGACAATGAATTATAAGAGTTTTAATTAAAAGAATATGTGAAAACTTATTGTTTTCTATACTAGATAGAATATTTTAGAACCTTATTTATACTAGATCTAAAACATTTTGGAGTCTTATTTATACTAGATCTAAAACATTTTGGAGTCCTTTTTATACTAGATCTGAAACATTCTATGGTTAAAATTATTACTAGAAAACCTTTGGAATCTACAATATGAAGTTTTACTCTAATAACCCTCTACAATGACAATGAATGGTATGAATACTACAATGACAATGAAGGGTATGAATACTCAAATACTTAGTTCTTTAAAGAGTATTAACTAGAAAATTATTATTAAAAATTAAACACTAATTTTTCATTCCACGAAGATACAACATTTCTTCAATAGTTGATATGTTTGAACTATTAAGTCTTGGTTTTTTTAAACTTATAAGCTCATAGATTGAAGACAATTATAAGTGTTAAATGGCAGGTTGGTTTTAGAAATGATATGCTACTATTGATCATTTAGAAAAGATTGGTAGAAATTGGTATTCCTAAACACTTAAGGAATTATTTGAAGGGTTATTCTCAAGATGAAATTTAACAACTAATTTTTTACATATTTATTTGTCACTTCAAATCACAAGCCTTTGTGTTCAATGGAGAAATATTTAAAACTAGAAGATTAGCCAAAATGTCTATAATTGGTTTCTTTATCCAAAGTTGTGTGCTTGTGTGCTTAATTAGTGGAAAATAAGTTTGAGTTGAAAAGGTTAGTGGGAACATATTGAATGGTCTTTGGTTGAACATTTTAATATGTAGAGAGTGGAGCACCATAAAAAGGGAATTACAACACAAGGGATTAAGAAAGAAAAGTAATGCTTAATAATAATAAGAAAACAATTAATATAAAATTGGTAATATTTTAAATTTAATTTATTACTTAGATAATTTGGAAGAATATTATTATGAAAGGAAACCATGCAAAGGTAGTTGTTTTTTTTTTCATCAAATTAGTTTAATTTAAAATTTAATGAATATGTGATGAGATAAATCTTAGAGGTCTACATTCAAAATTTGAAAATGTGATAATAATAAGAGTTATAAATATAATTTCTAATTATTAAAAAAATAGAGTGAGTGTCAAGTGTTGAATGTGCATGTGTGTGTTTTTTTATATATTTTTATCATTAAAGTATAAAGTAATGTTGAATGTGTTGATTCTATTATTATTGTATTAAATATTTATAAAAATTAATTGGTCAAAAGATAGCTAAGAGCTACACACTCTATATATGCATATTATCCTTTGAAATGGGCACATCTTGAAAATATCATCGAGTGTGCTTGGCATAACTTCCACAAAAAATAAATAAATTATACATCATGTACATATAAAATGAAGTGTAGAATAATATTACATATTTTTTCAAATTTAAATAAATGGATAAAAATATAAAGAAAAACCAATATATATTTATGTGATGAATATTGAAGTCATCACTAAAAATAAGTAGTAGATTGAGTAGATTAATGTTTTAGCGATGGTTTTATGTTATCTTGATTTAAAATGTATCAGTGTAAAAAAGGAAGTTTGAATTGCTTTCTTGTTAGTAAAATATGTATTTGGGTGCCTAAATTGTTAGTCCAATCTAAGTTTGTTCCTAGAAGGATTTGATTGGTGTAAAAGTCATGTGAACACACTTTAGAAAAGGTGTATGAACCATAACAAAATCATATTATAATGTGATTATATTATAAACTCTACATTTTTAAGATCATGTACATATTATGCTTTAAATTACATGTCGAGCCACTTTTTTTATCTTCCATGTTAACACACAAACTCATAACTATGTATTTATGTAGAGGATATAGGTTGAAATGATCAAATTATAGCCTCCAATGGTAGGAAATGGTTGAATTTTATGTATCTATGTAAAGGGTAACTCATAACTATGTATTTATGTAGAGGATATAGGTTGAGATGATCAAATTATAGCCTCCAATGGTAGGAAATGGTTGAATTTTATGTATCTATGTAAAGGGTATAGATAAAGATGCATTAAATTATAATCTTTGTGACCATACAAGAAACTTAAGGACATGTTTGAGTTTGACCAAAGATCAGAACATAAGTAATCAATTATTATGACATAAGTATCATAAGAAATATACATGTGTTGATAATGTAAACAAATTGTGAAGTAAAACTTTTTACACTATAAGATCATTGAGATGTCTAATTCCAATTAATCTCTTCCCTATTTTTGTAAAAGAGGGGCTAAGATTTTTTTTCCCTCTCAAGATAATCCATCTATAAGTAGACTCTACAACACAAATTTAATTATGTGCATCATTATTTAAATCTAAAGGGAATTTGGAATTTGTAAAGGGGTTCCATTTTTTTTTTTCATGAGATGAGCCATCTATGACTATACTCTTCATTTGATTTGACATGAATTTGTGTATCACGCTTGGAAAAATATGAGGTACTTAGATCCCCTTTTAGAATTTCCTAGTTTTACAAGCAAGGGAAGATGCATTATCAAAGTGGAATACAACAAAGGGATCACAAACTTTGTTCTAAAAGATACATCCCTTCTAATTTAGGGAAACTATAATTTAGGACTGATATTGGTTTAATCTCCTCCTAACTCTATTTTTTCCAATGTAGAGCATGCCCATCGAATCACTATCTTTAGACTCTAAGGAAGGCATACTTAGAATAATATATTTTGCATTTAAATTATGAAACTGAGAATGCCCATCGAATCACTGTCTTTAGACTCTAAGGAAGGCATACTTAGAATAATATATTTTGCATTTAAATTATGAAACTGAGAATGGAAGTGAAATTGAAAATATTTTTCATTTATAATTTTTAAAAAATGTAACCTAAAAAAATTAAAGGTAACATGAAGAGAAGTATATTTTGAAAAAATTATATAATTAATTAATTAAGTAAAGATGTTTCTTGTTGAGATTTTGAGCACAATAAACTATTATTATGGGGAGAGCCATGATTTTATTTGATCCTTTAAAAGTGAAGTTTAAATTATAAATTGTAAGGTGAAAGTTGAGACAAAATTATCCAAGGAGTCCAAGTATATGCTCTACTACACAAAGTGGTAAATTTTTATTATCATTATACGAGTCCTCACATATAATTTTGCTCATCACATTACTCTCATACCATTATTTTCATTTACAAAGAACTTTGTTCCAAGTTCCTAGTTCCTAAGTGTTGCACAAACATGAGTACTAATTATAAAGGTATTGGATAGTTAACTTTTTCATTTGTCATTTGATTTTATGTTATTGATTAAAAATTGATTGGAAACCCACTTAATGACAATTGTTCCATGTCATTTAGAATCTAAAATGATGTGATTTCTATCTTCTTCAAGTGATAGTTCAACCCCTTGAGGCGGTGGTTACATTTTTATCAATACTACATGGTGAAGTCACTTGAACAAGGACATGAGTCTTAATTACTTAATCACACACTTTCAATAAAAATAGAATAACATTTTGAGAGTGGAGTTGTTAATGAGAGAAAATATTCTCATTTTGAGAGTGGATTTATCAAAATTTAAAAGGGTAGTTGTTGGCATTTTAAGAGGGGAGTTATTAGTAATTGAAGTTTAGGAATCACTTGGGTAGATTTTGATGTAGTGTCTCTAGTAACATTGCATGTTTCTCACTTGGTCAAATAATTCATGTTGACATGTTACATAAATTTTTCAATAGCCTATGCAAGTGTAAATCCTTTTAAAATTGAATAAATTTCATGTTTTTGAACCTTCATTATTATCTTCCATAGCTTCTATTATTGAATCTATCTTCATCACTAGTTGTTTATTTGATACACATAAGGTGCTAAACCATCTATTTAGACTAACAATTAACATGATATTATTATATTTATGACATATACCTTAGAATATCATTAAAAGTTATCATTTTACACTATCCGCTTGTATATCATAAAAAAATACAAAAAAGGGTACATGCATGATAATATTTTCACATAAAACTTAAATGGTGGTACCACAAAGTTCACATTAACAAGACATTGTTAGCGTAGGGGAAACTTGCCTTTTCAAGGTATATTCTTTAATTTGTTGAGAACTCTATCTCCCATAATATGTAGCCTTGATGACCAAGCTAATGAACTTTTAGGCTAATCATTTTTCTTATTAGAGAAACCTATTTGGAGGACCATTATCTTCTTGAGGTTCATATCCCTAAGTGATCTGAGGGTAAACCTTGATTTGTAGAGGGAAAATTGCATATGTCTAGGGAACCCCCCCAACTAATCAAGGGAATCGTGAAAAATTTCCTCAAATAGTTGAAGGTACTCTCATCAACATATTGAGGAACTCCTCTTGACATTAAGGGAAACCCCTTAAAAATGGACAATTCACTTCAGTAAAAATGATAATTCTCTAGGAAGAACCTCAAATTTTCAAAATTTTAAGTAAACCATTTTCAAGATTAGGGAAACTTCATCCTTTGCTAGTATATTTAATGTAGGAATGCCATTTAGTCCTAGGTTATGAATGATGAATCCATAGAAAGTGAATATATGGGAAATATGTGGACCTTGTCAAAGATGTACAAGATGCAAATATAAATTTAGATGATGAGGAATCAAATGATGTAAATATAGGAACTTAACCCAAAAATCCTTGAGACAAGTGAATTTGTTTAAAATTTGTGATACTAATGAAGTTGAGAATGAACACTTTCCTTCTAGGTTTCCTTCCCTTAATCACACAAGAAGCAGATTCACCCATTTTCATCATTTAAATAATATTCAAGGACTTCTAGCTTATATGAATGAAAATGACTTTGGTGGGCCTTCATTTCCATTATTTTTAAATATTCTAGCACCATTATAAATTTATAATCTAATTTCTATTTCATCCTTATGTATACGAATAACCACTATCTTATATCTCTTTTTTCAATTTGGAAGGACTTATATACATGATGACACAATGGAAGAATGAGAAATATAATGATTGAAATATTGAGACCAATCACAAAGATAAAATTAAACTATTTATGAGGAATTTCAAGACATCCATTATTATTAAAGGGATAATAATAACAACTAGAGAAACTTTGTGGTACATTGTGTACTAAAGTTAAAATCCATGTTACACTATATAACAAATGATGCATTTCAAGGGTCCTATAGAACATTTTGGTCTAAAAGACATTAAAGGACATCATCACAATCATTAGCACCAATAAATAATATTTCTATGAAATAAGATTGTCGAGTATAAATCAAACAGTTAAAATGATTAAAGTATGTTGTGGAAATATAAATATCATTGAATTGTTAGCTAAGTATTCTATAATTGTAGAGGATAAAACAGTCTATGTAAATAAAACTATATTAGTTTTGTTATCTCAATTAGACCAAGTTAACAAAATTCAAGAGGAAAACATGACGAGTGAAGAAATTCAATAATAATCATATTTTAATGTAAAACCATTAATGGTTATTTATAATTTATAATTATATTTTTCAATTCATAATTTTTTTGACTAGTCCTCTTATGGTTTGATTGTTCCCTAATTAAACAAGGCATTTGAATATAAAAATTACCTCTTTTACTTATTATGGGGGTATAAAAGATAACTTATCTTATCAATTTAAAGGAATGAAAAACTTTGAAATTGCAACATAATATAATGCATAAAGGATAATCTCTATTTTGTTTCACTTCTTATAATTTAAAAAGATATCTCATCAATAACCCATTTGACAATCAATATTATTTCACTTTACACTACAAAGTATCTTTTCATACCTATCTTGATACCTATTTCTCACCCCTCAAGATGAAATGCATTTTTCCTTCTTTCTATCCCCATAATATGAACAACTTCCAAAGAAACTTTACTTAAACTTTTAAAAAGTATTTCTTGATACACATTTCCCATCACTCAAGATGCAATGTATTTCCCCTCCTTTATATCCTATTTATACTAAACTACTTTTAAACAAACTTCATAATTATAAAAATAAATTAACTTTACATACATTATAAATATATAACATTTGTACCATCAATCTTTACAACTATCAAATAACTACATTATCCATATAAACCCATCTCAAAAAATAACATTTAAACATATTCATATAAACCCATCTTAAGAAAATACCATTTAAACATATTCATAACCATTCTAGCTATTTAATAGGAATTCAAAGCTACTAATACAAGCCAGTAGAAATTGGTATACTTAGTTTAAATCCAACCTAAAACCAAGGGAACTTATAAAGTGCACACCATATGGCGTTGTTATTTATGAACTAATTTGAAAATTTTCAACTAAACACACCTAAAAAAAATCAGCAATGCCCAAAAGTCATTGTGTTCCCCAACTCATTAATAAGTGTACTAGTTAATACTTGTAGATTCCCTCAGTGCCACTTTTTCCATTTCCTACATGAAAAAGGGACACGGATCAAATAAAAGTACTAGTAAGTTAAATGGTGGAAGACACTTCCCATATGGATGGAGACAGTAGCAACTTTATAGAAAATTTCGGTTTGGAGTTAGTAAACAACTCTTTAACTATTTTTAGTAGTTTGTTTTTAAGTAAACTACTCTTAACTAATTTTAGTAGTTTATCTTTTACTAAGAGTAAAGGGTGACAATCTAAAGTTGTGAATTCGATTTTTTTAATTTTTTAAATATATTAAGTAGCAATTAGATTATGGGTTTAATGGGTAAATCAATAATTTTTTATTAAAGATTCTCAGGTTCTTTTTTGCTCGTTGATTTAATTTCGTTTTTTGTATTTTGTTAGTTAATGGTTTGTGTCATATTAGCCATGTTCTTTTTTGCTCATTGATGTAATTTCATTTTTTGATATTTTGCTAGTTAATGGAATGTACCATGTTACTCTTTGTATTCGGGGTTGAATCCCCTTGTGCCCAATTTACATATCAAAAAATAAATAAATTATTAAAGATAATTTTTTCATAATCAAATCTTTGATTATGTGAAAAATGATACAAAACGTATATACGTTATTAAATTGTATTGTTTTTATGATATAAATAAGTGATTTTTTTTTATTGCAAAGTAAAAGAAATTAAAATTGAAAATCATGAATTATATCCCATTTAAAATTTATTAGAATTATATTATATTATTTAAAAAATTGGATTCTCACAGTCTATATTATTGTTCAATAACGATTTTTATTTTACTTTGTTCAAAATTATATCATGCATAAATATTTGAATTTGGTATTATAGTGAAAATTAACATGAATGTGTCTTTGAGAGTGTTGAAATTAAAATACATTTTTAGATAGAATCTGAAAGTTTTCGTAATGAAAGGGTAAGTGGCTTAGTGGTGGAAAATATCATTGCTGCAAGTATGTTCTAAGTTTGAGTGCCAAGCCTATCCAATATTCTCATTAATACATGCATAATTCTTTGTAGAAACAAATATAATTGTAATCATAAAGAAGTGGAAAAATAATTAAAATTACTCTATGTAAAAGACCTAAAATGACTTAATTCTTGTATGAGACAATATACATACACTCCAAGCTTTGGGAATTAATCTAAACCTTTACTCAACTCAATACTTTGAACTCATTTAGTGAATGATAGTATATTCAATAGTTAGGACAAAAATGGATTTCATTAATTATCACTTTTTAGTAGGGATGAAGTGTAAAATTGTTATTGACTATTTGATGGGTGATGAGTGTCATATTTAAGTATAGTGTAAAGAGATGAAACACCTTGTGAATAAATTCTATCTACATAGTCTACTATGTATTGTGATTGGCATAGTAACATGAAAAGGCTAAATGAAAGAAATATCTCCAAAAAACAAAATTTTAATCATGGGGTCATAAATTGATAATAGAAAAAATAATTGCATTCAATAGTTTTGAAGAATATTATAGTTGAGAATAAAATAAGCACAACACCAAGAAAATATTAAAGTTAAGAACGAAATTAATATATTAGTCAAATAATTGATAAATATTTCCTCAACTAAGCAATTGTTAGGTTGGGCATAAATATAGTTTTCTTAAAAGAAAAGTGCCTTGTTCTTTTGGCATTGGAAAATAGAGGAGGTGGTGTAGTTGTCTCATCCTTGGTGTGATCCTTTCACCCGAGAAGGAATACTTGTTTAAGCATGATAATCAAATCCATCATGAAATATTGATTGGAGTTTGGCTCAATATGTAGACTAAAAACATCTCTATTAAACATTTTCCTCACATCACCACACTTGCAATTCACTTGAATAAAATCAATTCTCCAGAAGATTAAAAAATAATCATTATTGTAAAGATAGTAAAGAAAGAAAGAAACAACCAAGGAGAAACTCCTTCATTAGTAAAATAAAGATTTCATCATATTGAAGAGGCATTATTGACCATCCAAATTATCTCGAAGATAGCCTTCCCACATTTGGTGTATATTGGGAATCTATAAAGGAAGGCATCTAACTATTTGATCAATTAAATAATAAAAATATGTAGAACAAAATAAATAAATGATGTGTATACCTTGCAAAGCAATGTGAGAAGTGATTTTCCCTAGGAATCCATGAGAATAAGGTAGTTGAAAGTGATTACATATGCGTCCAATCTAAAGAGAATATCTCCATTGGAATCAAAGATGGTGAAGCCTTCACTAGAATTTATAAAATTTGATAAAGAGAAATAGATATTTTTAGAATTGAATCAAATCAAAGGTGCTAGATTTTATGCAATCAACTATAAAATCACATAATTTATTTTAAATAAAAATAAAATCATGCGAGGTTTCAGCCATAAGACTCCATTAATAGCTTCTACCTATCTTTTTTGAAGAAAATGAAAATATATTTAATAGTCATTTCAAACACACACAATACTTAAAAAATAAAATAATTAGCACAAGAAAAGCCATATGATATCTCCTTGTAATTTCTCTATTGTATAATGATTGAATGAATAGGCTAATATTGTTAAAATAATTTAATATCTCTTATGGTTATGAAGGAATGATAGTTGTAAGATACTTCTATTATATATTCCTACACATATCTAACATGGTAAAATAGAAAAAATATCATATTATATGTTTATAACTATAGTATATTTTTTCAAGGAAACATAGGCCTAGAAAATTGCTTATTTAATATATTTTGATCCAAAAACATTTAAGAAATGCACATAAGATCAACAATCATGAATTCAACCAGCAATATATCCATAAAATAAAATTTTAAATTTACAATAATTATGAAAATAATGCAAAAAAAGTCATTCAAATGGTTTTATCTCATTTATTATTCATTTTTTGTAAATATGATAATAATGAATAATTTTACAAGTTATCATAACATTAATAGAGTCCACATACTAATATATTTTGACATCATCTACTAACTCAAAAGTAGCAATTACACTTAATTAACATATTTTCTCAATGATTAAAATATATCAAATTAGCTTAAATTAAATATGTTTATTCATGTGAAGACTAAATAGAATTTGTATATCCATCAAATTGAATAAAGAAATAAATTTAAGCTCAAGGTATTATTGGTCACCCATCATTTATGACTTTTTAAATAACAGTTATTTTTAAAAATGTAATAAATGTAAGGTCAAGATATTTTCTATATATATCAAAAATATATATTCTTTAATAAAATGTAATAAATATAAGGTTAAGATCAATTTCCATATATCAAAAATATGGATTTATTGTAACATGACAAGGTTTCATGTCACAATCTATATTTGTTGCAAATTGTATGGTCAAGATTTGTTTGGTGGTTATTTTAATCACTATCATCATTGTATGCATTTCATCTATTGCTCCTCACTAAGGGAATGATTATCAATGTAATTAATTTAATATTATATTAATTTAGAGTGCATAAAAAAATTCATCCAATTATTCAAGTAATAACTAAACATGCACGTTTATATTGTTGTGACTAAATCTTGGTGTGATTTGCATTATTAAAGAGTTACACTCTTATGTTTAGGAACTTATAATGTAAGATCAAGTGTTGATATATTTAAAGGTCCAATTCCTCATCATATTAAAATTGGTTAAACTAAATAATTTAGTGTTAAGCTACTTCATCATTATTTTTGAAAGGTTCATGAATATATCTTCCAGTGTTATAGCTAAATGAATTAATAAGCATACAAGAAAATCAATTAAAGAGAAAGAAGTTTAAGTTTTACAAATATTTAATAATAAAATCTTCAGTTCAATACAATTTAACATATTCTCAATAAACTATTTTTATTCTAAACTATCAACAGATATCCATCTATAATATAAAGGTAAAAGGAACAAACTTGAAATACATGATTTTATACATTCACTTCAATCATATAAACTTCGATTTTTATATACTTCAATCTATCATGTTTTATACAATAAATGATAGTTTCTAAAAATCAAGCACTAAGTTAAATATGTAAATCAAGCTTAATAGAGCTTAAAAAATTACAAATATAATTCAATATTATATTCCAACATATGACTACAACACTAAAATTAATATCCTCTAGTGCTCTCAGATAATAAATGAAGTACTATATTTAATCTTATAATAATTATTATGTCAAACCTTTCAATGATATTTGTGTTTCAAGGAATTATAAAATAATAAAATAATTATTGTATCAACTTACTACCTCATACTTTAATTCACATGATATTTAAAATAGACATTCAAAATAAAAACATGGATAAGTGTAAGCATTATAGGATTACTCTCCCACCAACTATGGAGCTACATGACTACCTATGCCACCCTAAAAGGTGAGACCCTGGGGTCATAAGAGCTTATTATATAGGAGGAAGCTAGAAACAATTGTAGATGACCACTATTAATCATACAAATGACAAATTAAATCACATAGTATATGGCTCTTAGCCAATATTTAAAGAAAATGACATACATGCAAACCTCAACTCACTTTGCACAATGATAGAGATATCATAGTGATTCCATGTAAATCAATGGTGCTAACCTTGTCTTATGAAACAAAATACTCAAGAAAGTAGAAGATGATATGACCTCCTCTTTTCTATCGAAAGAGGCTATATGATAACAAAAATGTTCATAATATAATCTATTCCTAGATTAAAAATTGAATCACATGTAGTTTATAAAATAAGGTAAAAATATTGTACAATGTCCCCCATAATCCTTACTATTGTTTCAATTATTCAAAAGACTAGGAAAGATAGAAAATACAACTATTCAATTGTCCTATCTATGTGAAGTCATTGGATAAATTTAAATGAATGACATGATGCCTTCATAAGATCCACTATTTCATTTGACTTCCCAAATGACTAAACACAAAGAAACTTAACATGACTTTTAAAAAATTCAAACACAAATAAAACATTATTTAATTTATTTAAAATAATATCAACATGTATGGGTATAAGTACCAACTAGGTCACATAAATTTATAATATATTTTTTAAAAGGGGTTTATCTATAAAAAAAAAGAGAAGTAAGAATCAAGTAAACCCACAATAGTGAGTCCTAAACTTGTGACACTAGTTTTTTCAACTTCCAGAAGTGGGAAAAAAGTTGAAACACCTTCATTCAAAGGTATTTCTCCAAAGTTGAGTAAAAAAATACCTTCGTTTTAAGGTGGAACTTCATTCAATGGTGTAAAACGTAAAAACCCTTTGAACGAAGGTAAGTTATGGAAATAGAAAAATGTGACCTTCAAACAAAGGTCCCTTTTTTAATTTATGGAGATTACCTTTGTTCAAAGCTTTTCAATTCTTTTTTGGAAAAAATGACATACCTTCAAATCAAGGCCCTTGAATATCTTCAAATGGTGGTACCTTCATTCAAAGCACCTTCAAACAAAGGCCCTTGGATGGCCTCTTCCCTTAATTTTTGAGATTTTTCTTAGAATTTTCACCTACAAACCTTAGGTTGAACCTTCACATGGAATCAAATAGACAAGATATTTAGTAGGTTTGCAACTATTACACCCCAACTCTTAGTTATTGAGTTACTTTTACCTCGAAAGTAAATATGATGATAAATGTATATCATGAACTTGAATATGCTCAATAGGTGAACAAAATATTGAAATATGTATTATAATGTTATTATTTTTGAAGGTATGATTAATAGTGATGGAAAATGTGATAAATAAATATGAATGGAAATATGATTGCAATGTGAATGCTTTGATGATGCAAATGATTTATGATGCTAATGGATTTTGTGTGAATGGATAACTACCTATGTGATGTACTAAGATGAATGTAGGAATAGGTTCGAACCTCTAGAAGAGAGGGGGAGTATCACTCAGGAGAGGAGCTTGGTCTCGTAACCTTTAATTCATTCTTAATGAGCATTCACACATCCATGCTCTAGTTGATCTTAGTTGAGTCAAGTCAGTCAGGATTTGGTAAGCAACCTCTTGTCAGGGTTTGAGTATGTTTTGTATTGATATGTGGTCTTGGTATTTGATGTCCTTGATTGGGAAAATGTGATTAAGTCCTTCATTGTTCTTATTTATATCTACATGTCGATAAGTATATACATCAAATATATATATGTATATGTGTATGAATGGTAACCCATGCATATGATTACATAATATGCCTAAGGATATGAGTTGCACGTTTATGACATGTATATATGTACACATTTTGTGTATCTACTTGTCGATGAAGATGAATATATATGTGTGACTAATATTATTAAATTTTAGATAATGTTATACTTGTATATATTTATATATGTACGTATTTGATAATACATACATACATATATGTATTTGTATACATAATACCCTGGGATTATATGTGTTTGAATTTGGATATTAAAGTAATGATATATGTATATTGAAATATACATATATTAATGTATAAGTATATTGGTATGTTCATGTAAACAAATATACTTATATATTAGTATATGTATATATGCATATACATATATAATTACCTAAATATATATTTGATTGGCTATTAATATATGCAATACTAATGAGAATATAATTATATATATATATATTGATATATATATATTTGTTGTTATACATTGTTTTATATATTTTAAGAAATGAATGCATCATATTAGAGGCTGCACATAAGACCAAGGTAAGAATCTGCACATAGAAATCAACAAAAGCAATAGTAGTATCCAACATATGAACCATATTAGTGTAGATTTTAAGATCATTATACTGAGAGGCATGCAAAATGTGCTTATTTGATACATGATAAAGGTTTTTATTATTATTAATAATATGAACAATATAATACAACATGATTACAACTCGCTAGAGCTCGCTATCAACCAATTATAGTTAGGATTCCAAAATTTCAGTATTCCTGTACCACATTAGAGCTAGGATAACCATGTTTTGAACTGTACATTACATTACAACACATATTCCTCTAAGCATGAGAATTGAGTCCATAATACAACATGGGAATGACATCATTTACAAAACATAATTGTAAATTTTAGCTAACTTTCCTTTTCTAGATTTTTTCTTTCACTGTTTTCCTCCATGGATCCTATAACATGCCAATTGTTCTTGCAAGTAAATTTACCGAGTTTTAACTTTCAAGTAAATAAACTATATTTCCAAACCATTGCAATAAATTTTTATTTTCTTAATAGAGAACAAATGAACATAGATGTCATAACAATAATCAACTTTGATTTCATTTCCATTACAATAATCATTATGATACAATATTCCAAGATTGTAGATAATTACATACATAGCTCAATCAAGCTTCAAAGCAATAGATATAGATGGTTCAAGAATCTTCTACAAAACTTGATCACCAGCTATGGAGGAGAAGCATCACTCAAGTGATTTTCTACCAAAAAAAGACTCATATGTCATCCCCTGCACATCTATCAATGGATAGTTGGCCCTACCCTTCGATGAAGATATTGGTGAAGAAACCTCATAACATTAACCTTAGTGAGCTTAGTGATATGTCCTACATAACTAGAACTTGTAGACCTTACAATCTTGATCTAGCATGCATACAAGGAACACAGTGAATTGAGAGTGGAGCAAAATGAAAACACACTACTTTGGCCAAAGTATTCTCACTCAGTACTTTGAGTGATACTCATCCTATTCACATTCACTACCCTAGCTCATTCTACTTTAGACCATTATATATATGCATAGGTAAACCTTCAATAGGTAATCCTAACCTACGGTTTGACCTATTCCCTTTCCCAAAAGTAGATAACATCTCTATCAAATGAGCATAGCAATAGCATAAGTTACCCTCCCTTTAATGGGTAACCTAACCCTACGATTTAACTCATAAGCTATCCAAATTCATAAAACCATAACTTAACAAGTTATTCCAAATTCATCATTCCTAGTATATAATACTAATGATGTCAACATACTCTCATTAATAGGGAGTAAATACAAGCACTTATATGGAAAACACAACAATTACAATATTTCCTCTTTTATAAGAAAATAGACTTTCCTCTATTATAAGAAAATAGAATTTTCTCTAATATAAGCAATCTAATGCAATTCAACAACACACAATCAAGATAGTAATCTTTCAGATTTGAAGATAAAATAAAATAAGATAGTATTCCATGCCTGTCAAACACTTAATCCAATTGACTATAGAGATTCCTAGCTTGGCCTCCTCTTCCAATAAAATTAGATAATAACCTTCCTTCACTTAACCTCACTAAATTTATCTCACCAAAAACTCTCACCAAATAACACTCAATGAAAACTACAACAAAGATGGCAACGTAATGTTGCAAATGAAAAAGAAGTGTAGAAATGAGGTATGATTGAACCATATTTATACAAAATATTTAGCCTCACAAGGCTATAATTAAGGTTCATATTATGCTACTTCTCAGCCATTTAAAATCGACTCAGCTTAGAAGAAGAAAGGTGGCGAACTTACATGAGGATAGTCACTAATTCATAACAACAAATGGATCCAATGACCGACACAACAAGTTTGACATATTCAAAATAGCACATTCTTTAACCCAGCTATTTGATTTCAAGCTTGTTAGACTTCTAAAACATATAGATAATTCATATGGTGTTGCCAAGTTTGCATTTGTTCCTTATTAACAAGTCCCACGGTTTATTATTTGAAATGGTCTATCTTAGATTTGTTGCACTTTAAATATTGGTGACTAAGTCAAAACTAGGTAGTCAACACATATTAAGATTCAACCCTTTTGCATTTATATCTACATTTTGACTTGGTACGTTGTGATGCATTGCACTATATTTCAGCTTATCGACTCATTCAACAAATTAAAATCTCATGTATTCATTTATCATTTAATCTAAAATGATATATACACTATTACATTTGCTTGAGCACTATTATATGGGGTGCCTCATTTCTCATTCATCAACCAAAGCATAAACTTGTATGTATAAACCTTTATACTTTGTATAAATCATCCTTCAATTACTTTGAATAATATATATATATTTATATATCGACCTTAATTACTTTCTATATATATACATGTACATATATATATATTAGTAAATAGCCTCAATTCTACATATATATATATGTATATGTATATATATTCTAATATAAATATATTCGTTTATATATATTCCATGTCAATTAAATATCTATACATTTGATATTCAAATGAGTAAGATCAAGTTAACATTCATATACCATATCATTTGTTTATATATATATATATATATTGTATATATATATTTGTATATATATATATTTGTATATATATATATATATATTCTTATATCTATCAATATGCATGTATGTGTATGCATACATATGTCAACATATCCATATGGAATTTCCATTTTCCTTTACATACATATACATCGATACATGTATACATATGTATATATGTATATATCTCATATATATATATATATACACATTTGATAACACAATCACATACATAAACATTTACTATCTTATTGGTAGATATATATACATATTTCGTATATATATATATACAGACATGTCACATTTTCCTTTTGATATCTCCATGCTCATAAGCAGCCCGTTCATAAGCGCACATAGGTACGTCTACCTATGCACTCTCATGTATGTGTTCCTTCATGTGTATGGACTATTGTTGACATGCGTATGCATACATATATATACCTTCCATGTATATACACCTCATCAATTAAGCATAGTAATATAATGAAGTACTCTCATGCATCAGGCACTAAACATAAACCAAAAATGCTCCTAACAAAAATCAAACTCCTTTCTATTGCAAACACATCATGCTAAAGGATAACTTACCAATTCCCAAACACTATGACCTGACTCAACCACTCTACTAGTGAGTGTGTGTGTATAATCTCAATTAGGTTTTGTTACCAGTTTCTTCACCAAGTTATTCTCCTGAGTGATACTTCCCCTCCCTTCTGGAGTATTGATTCTGAACTTGCATCCAACTCATTAAATTTTCATGGTAGTCAGTTGTTCATCAATACAAACATTTGCATTATCTTTTTCATAGTTAGAATATCAATTCAATAACCATTCATTCCATTTATGCATTTCATCATAGTCATTAAATGAAATAAGCATTCATTCATAATTCATTGATAACAAGGTGCAAACACGTATATTTCCATTCAAAATTTCAAATACATTCACATGCAAAAATTACCCTAACATAGTAATAATTAAAAGGTAAATGCACAATGGGGTGTGACATACTCCCCCCTTGTGAATCATCGTCTTCAATGATTTTATGTATCAAACATAAAATAAAAAAAACATTGTTTTTCTCAAGCACTTTCAAAAGCACATAAAACATGTGGAAACTTTTGGTCTATTTCAACAGTCTTCCCAAGTGGTAGAATCTTCTACATATTGGTCACATTGGACTTTGAATTGAAGAACCTCCCTATTACGCAAGTGAAGCATATGTGTTCTAAGCACCTTGATAGGCTTGATTGCTACCACTCTGGGGTCTTGTACTTGTAAAGCATTCCAATCAATTACATGATTATAACCTAGTATATACTTCTTTCGGTAAGAAATGTGAAAGACGTTATGCATCCGAGCAAGAGCTGGTGGAAATGCAATTCGGTAAGCTATAATATTCACTTCCTCTAGAATCTCAAAAGGGCCTACATAGTGTGAAGCTAGTTTGGATGAATTTCCAAACTTGATAAATCTCTTATATAGTTTTACCCTTAACAACACCTTATCACCTATTGTGAAATTCCTAGGTACTCTCTTTGCATCTGCATAGCTTTTATGCCTATCATTGGCTATAGCTAGCCTTTGCTTGATAAACTTGACTTGTGCTTCTAGTTTAGCTAACATTTCAGGCCCAAGACTCACCCTATCTTCAAGTTTATCCCAACTTATTGGGGTTCGACACTTCCAACCATATAATGCTTTGAAAGGAGCCATCTTTATCGTTGAATGGTAGGAATTGTTATAAGAAAATTCCACTAAAGGAAAGTAGTCTTCCCACTTGTATTGTTGATCCATACAATACATTATTAGTAGGTCTTCATGTACTTGATTCACCCTTTCTATTTGTTGATCCATTTCTGGATGATAAGTTGAACTTATATTCAATTGAGTCCCTAGGATAGAGAATAAGGTTTTCCAAAACCTTGAGGTGACTTATGCATCCCTATCTGAGATAATTTTCTCTAGAATTCCATGTAGTCTGAATACCTCTTGCACAAATTTTTGAGCTATGACATGAGCTACATCGATTAAATTCCTCGGTATGAAATGTGCTACCTTATAAAGTTTGTCAACAACTACTAAAATGGAATTGTGCTTATTCCTTGACATGGGAAATCCTTGCACAAAGTTCATACTAATGACTTGGCACTTACTCTCCATAATATCATGTGGATAAAGCAAGCCTATAGGATGATGATGTTTCGCTTGATGATCATCCAAAGTAGCATGATTCTTCTACTAGAATGCCACTTGCAGAGAATGAAGTGGGTTTCCATAAGGCTGTGACGTAGAAGGCTTATTAGGAAAATTAGATGCATAATGTCTTTCTCCACATGTGAAACAAACCATTGTTGGTCCTTTCTTTCTTGTAGGTTCACTAGGTTTACTAGCATCACTTCTAGCATTGTTGACATTACCACCACTGGAATTTTCCCTTCTACGCTCCTTCCTCAATTATTTCCCATTATTTCAGGGTCCCTTATCCCCTTGCTTATGAAAATATTGCACCACTTCAAACCTCCTTGGAGTTGGTTTAACTTGAGCTCCCATAAAAACTTTTATGGTTCCTATTCTCTTGGAAAATGGAGATAGCTTTGAGTTTCTGCTCTTGCTTAACAACCTTCTCATACACTTGATCCATACTGGCTGAACCATGAACATCTACCTCACCCCCAATCTAAATGTTAAGTCCCATGATGAATTTCCTTATACGGAATTGTTCATCCTTTTGATACATTGGAACATAACGTAACAAACAGGTAAACTTTCCCCTATTGAAAATGGAGGTAATTATGTAGATTAAAACTTGTAAAACTATGTGACTGTAGATCTAACTAAGTGTTCTTTGTTACAAATTCTTTGTGTATGATTATCTATTTAGATCAATTTTACCAATAGTAGAAAGAGACAAAAGATTGTAGAAGAATGAGACAAAGAGATAGAAGTGACACAACATATACGTGGAGAAACCCTTTTGGGAAAAAACTCCACCACCAAAATCAATAGTGCTTGTATTATTTAACCTTAGAACAAGATTGCAATAATACTGTATCAATCCTTGATTGATATGCTTTCTTTTCCTTTAACAATCCTTCTTCATGACCTACAATAAACTTTGATAAAACTCTCTTCAACTTGCTGCAATTAATAGACAATTATGAGCATTGTAAACTCCAAAGAGTTGATCAAAATAAGAGCACAAATCTCCTCACAAATATTTATGCCTAGATTGGGCAAGTAGAGTTCCAAACTATAACATGAAGTCAAAACAAAAGTCTCCTCAATTTAAGCACCCCAAGCTAAACACTTAATTGATTGTTGGTCAAGAAAATATCTTCCAAGCTTCTCCTCAAAGTTGGTGCCCAAGAATGGTCTCACTTAACTAAGTCTTGTAAATATATTCTCATGCAAAAGGGGTTAACTCAAAGATTCCAACTTGGGTGCCCAAGGTGGGTCCAAGTCAATCTTTGTTGACTGAAACATCTCTTATCAATTCATGCAAACATTATGCATGATTGATCATCCCCACTTAACTGAATGTATCCACCTATTATTTGTCATGCAACTGAATTCATTAGTCATGCAACTCAAGTCAACTAAATTCAACTAGCATTCAACTAAAACTAACTACATGCAACTGAAGATAACTGAACCACAACTGAACTGAACTGAACTGAACTGAATTGATACAGAATTGAATTGAACTAAACTAAACTAAACTGAACTGAATTGAAGTGAACTAAACTAAACTAAACTCCACTCATGTAAATATCAATCCCTAGTTTTTAGGATCTTTACATGCATTACTGAAGTGTTATTTATCCTCCAAATAGTTAACTTAAGCAAGTTGGGTTCCACCTTCCATGTGGGCACCCTATGTTCTCCTATTTTGTAGGAGCTCTTCTTGGGTGTCCCCACATGTTCCTATCATTTATAAATAATTAAAAATTTCAATTTACATGTTCATTTCATTTGAATTTAATCTCTTTCTAATCCTAGTGTTGGGGAACACTTTCCAAGGACTTAGGAGATACATGAAATATGTTTAGGATTGCAATTAAATGGCATCCTATTCCCAACATTCTCCCACTTGACATTATACATTGCAATTATTCTAAAAAAGGAATCATTATTATAAATCAAGTACAAGACTCAAGGCCAATGGACTTCCTACAGCAAGAGAACTTATCTGTAGGAACTGGTTTTGTAAGATAGTTTGCAACATTGATCAAAGTTTCAACTTTCTCAATTAATACCTTCCCACTCTCCACCATTTATTGCACAAAGTGATACTGAACATCAACATGCTTAGTGCGAGCATGATACATAGGATTTTTGGCTAAACAAATAACACTTTGACTATCACATCCAAGTTTAATTTTCTTGCATTTAAAACCAATACCTTTCCCAAGTCTTTGTACCCAAACTGCCCCTTTAGAGGCATGTGTAGCAGCCATTTGATTTTGTGGTGGAAAAAGCAACTGTGGGTTGCCTCTTACTCATCCAACTAACTGCAACTCCAAACAAAGTAAACACATAGCGACTTGTCGACCTCTAACTGTCCAAGTCTCCTTCCCAATCTGAATCAACAAAACCTTGTATGTCCAATGATCTATGCATAATATCAATATCATTAGCACCATGATAAATCGAACAATAATCAGAAGTACCTTGTAAATATCTAAACACCCTCTTAACATAAGTTTAATGTTCTTTACCAAGGTTAGACATAAACCTACTTAGAACTCCCATTGCTTAGGCTATATCTGGTCTCGTGTAGACCATTGCATACATTAAACTACCAATTGCACTAGCATATGGAATTTTAGACATTTCCTCATAATCAAAATCAGATTTAGGACTCATGTCTAAAATTAAATTCATTCCAATTAGTGAAGGAATATTAATTGGTTTACTATCCTGCATGTTAAACCATTTAAAAATAGTATCAACATAGTTGCTTTGACTTAAGCAAAGATTTTTGTTACCTCTATCTCTGTTGATCTCCATACCAAGGACATATTTTTCAGCCCCTAGATCTTTCATCTCAAATGTGCTTGAGATTTGTGCTTTCAATTCTTTGATCATTACCTTTCTGTTACCAATAAACAATATGTCATTAACATACAAGATAATAAGTAAAAGATGATCGTCAATACATTTTATGTAAACACAGTGATCTTCCTCACTCCTAACATAGCTAATTTTCAATGAAAAAGTATCAAACTTCTAGTACCACATTCTTGGTGACTATTTCAAACCATATAAAGATCTCTTTAACTTGCAAACCAATTCTTCTTTTCCTTTTACAACAAAACCTTCAGGTTGCCTCATATAAATCTCCTCATCAAGATCCCCATATAAAAAAAGTAGTTTTCACATCCATTTTCTCTATCTCAAAATCATAAGCAACAACAATAGATAAAAATAATCTAATAGAAGTTAATTTAGCAACAAGGGAGAAGATTTCATTAAAGTCAACTACCTCTCTCTGGGAGTATCCCTTGGCTACTAATCTAGCCTTGTACCTTTTGAGATTACCATCTGCTCCAACTTTCTTTTTAAAGATCCATTTACAACCAAGGGCCTTTCTTCCTTTGGGAAAACTCTCAAGATCCCATGTGTCACAAGTATCCAAGGAAACCATTTCCTCATGCATAGCTTGTGACCAAATCTTGTTCTCATCTAAAGATAAAGCTTCCCTGTAAGATCTAGGTTCATCATTAGTACTCATCAAAGAAAATATACAACATAAATTAGGTGAGTTATACCTATCAACAGGATTCTGTTGTCTTGTGGATCTTCTCAAAGGGGTTTCTTCTTGTTCCTCATTATGCTCATAATGAGCATCTATCTCAGAAGAACTCTGTGAGCTCTCCTCATCCAATCCATCCAATTGTTCTTCAACATGTGAATCTTCTTGCTTCTCAGTATTTATCTCAAAATGCATTGTTCAAGAAGTATCCTTCTCCTTTGGTTGTTATTCTCCTAAATAAGCTCTAAATTCCCTAAAAAATCATATCTCTAGATAAAGAATTTTTTCGGGTTAGAGGATTCCAAAGCTTGTAACCTTTTACATTTTCACCATAACCTATGAATATTCATTTATGTGCTTTTGGATCCAACTTAGATCACTTTTGATTAGGCACATGAACAAAATCCTCACAACCAAAAATCCTTAAATGTGCAACACTAGGATTCCTACCTAGCCACATTTCATAAGGAGTTTTATCTTCAATAGATGAACTAGGGGATCTATTGATTAAATAACAAGAAGTACTTACATCCTCATCCCAAAGGCACTGATCTAGCTTAGCAGTACTTAACATACTCCTAGCTCTTTCCATTAAGGTTCGGTTCATCCTTTCTGCTACTCCATTTTGTTGAGGTGTATATGGAGTATCTTTTTGTATCACAATTCCTGCATGCTTACAATAATCATCAAAATCCCTGGAACAATATTCACAACCATCATTTGATATCAACACTTTTATCTTATGATCTGATTGTTTCTCAACCAAACCCTTAAATTCTTTAAACTTATTAAACACATAAGATTTGTTATGCATAAAATAAATCCAAGTGTATCTTGAGACATCATCAATAAATGTGACATAATATCTAGATTTTTCAATAGAGTCAATATCCACAGGGCCCATTACATCTGAATGAATAATCTCTAATAATCTTTTAGCTTTATTTATTCCACTAGGAAATGAAGATCTAGATTGCTTTCCAAACACACAATGCTCACAAAATTCATTTTTTCCAACTATATAATCAAGAATACCATCAACCAATTTCTTATTAATAATGGTCCTAAGACCTTTTTCACCAATGTGGCCCAATCTATGGTGCCACAACATACATGTATTTTCAATGTCAGTTACATTTGATAATTTATTCAAATTGGAGGCATTAAGCTTAAACAAAGTCCCAATGCAAGATCCATTAGAAACCACCATATTCCATTTCACCAATCTGTAACCACCTTTGTCAAATGTCACATGCATTCTAGAATCATTGAACTTAGATGCAAAAAGTAGATTTCTAGCAAGTCCTGGAATATGTAAAACACCATTAAGGGTCTTAACCCTACCATCATTGAAATACAACTTTACCTCTCCTTTACCCACAACCTTCATTGTGCTATTATCTCCAAAGAAGACATTTCCTCCATCATATGCAATATACTTAGTGAAGCACTCCTTGTTAGGAGTCATATGATAGGAGTGACCTGAATCAATAAGCCAAGAGTTGTCACAAATAGTATTAGATGAAATGACCAATGCATCATTACTGTCATCTGAGGATTTCTTTGTAGAAGCATCAAAACTCTTTTTCTTTCTCTTACAATCCTTCTTTGCATGTCTAGGTTTCCCTCAATTCCAACACTTTACCTTACTCTTACCAAGGGTTTTAGACCATCCTTTGGACTTACCCTTTCCTTTCTTGTCTACCTTAGATTCCTTTTCCTTAGGCCCACCTCTTACAAACAAGGCATCTTGGGATCCTGTTTTAGACTTCCTCCTCATCTCCTCTGATAGGAGAGTAGGAATTATATTGTCCATCTTAGGATCTGTGCCACTGCCACTGATAGCAACAATTAGATTTTACCGAGACTCTAGTAAAGAACAAAGTAACAAAATGCATTTATCTTCATCTTCTAGATTTACATCTACAGATGCTAACTGACTTAGAATAAAATTAAAATCATTTAAATGATGTGCAAAAGAATCAACTTCTTTCATCTTTAAAGAATACAACTATCTTTTTCAGATACAACTTATTAGTAAGACTTTTGGTTTTATAGATATCACCTATCCTCTTGCACAATTTATATGCGGTAGTTTCATCTGAAACATTCAAGAGAACAACATCAACAAGACATAATCTTATGGTCCCTCTTGCCTTCTTATCAAGCTTAGTCCAATCCTCATTTGACATCATTGTAGGTGACTTTGTCTCATTACAAATAGCTAACCACTGATCTCTCTCTTCAAGGAGATCCTCCATTTTTAGTTTCCACATCTCATAACTAGATCCATTGAATCTTTCAATATCTAAACGAGAATTAGAACTCATTGTAACACACTTTTACAAATCAGCAATAACACAATAGTAAAAGCTCCCACTACAACCAAAAAACCTTCAAACTTTTAAGAGAAAGGCATCCCAAACTCTACCCAACCGTTAGCTCTGATACCAAATGTTGAAAATGGAAGTAATTATGTAGCTTAAAACTTGTAGAACTATGTGACTATAGATCTAATTAAGTGTTCTTTATTACAAATTATTTGTGTATGATTATCTGTTTAGATCAGTTTCCCAATTGTAGAAAGAGACAAACAAATGTAGAAAAGTGAGACAAGAAGATAGAAGTGACACAACATATATGTGGAGAAACCCTTTCAGGAAAAAGCTTCACCACCAAAATCAATAGTTCTTGTATTATTTAACCTTAGAACAAGATTACAATAATATTGTATCAATCCTTGATTGATATGCTTTCTTTTCCTTCAACAATCCTTCTTCACAACGTGCAATAAACTATGATAAAAATCTCTTCAACTTGCTGCAATTAATAGACAATTTTGAGCATTGTAAACTCCAAAGAGTTGATCAAAACAAAAGCACAAAGCTCCTCACAAATATCTATGCTTGGATTGGGTAAGTAGAGTTCCACATTGTAACATGAAGTCAAAACCAAAGTCTCCTCAATTTAGGCACCCCAAAATAAACACTTAACTAATCGTTGGTCAAGAAAATATTTTCCAAGCTTCTCCTCAAAGTTGGCACCCAAGAATGGTCCCACTTAACTGAGCCTTGAAAATATCTTCTCATGCAAAAGGGGTTAACTCAAAAATGCCAACTTGGGCACCCAAGGTGGGTCCATGTCAATCTTTGTTAACTAAAACATATCTCTTCATCAATTCATGCAAAAATTATGTATGATTGATCATCCCCACTTAGCTGAATGTATCCACCTATTATATGTCATGCAACTGAAGTCATTAGATCTACAATCTCATAGTTTTACAAGTTTTAATCTACATAATTACCTCCATTTTTTTACATCCTCAGTACTCATTAATTGACATTTCTCCCTATCTCAGATTTTGGAAATCCTTGAGTTTCTTGTCAAAATAGAGTTGTGGTAACCATATTTTTAATGATATTTCCATTTATTCATTCCAAGTAAGTTTCAAAGAGCTAAGTTCAAGTTCCATTTTCTTGTTCATCCACTAGTTAGAGGCTTCTCCTACTAACTGGTAAGCTCCCCATGTTGCTTTTGTGACCTCAAAATAATTTTGAATCTCAAAATATTTCTCCATTTGGACCAACCATGCCTCAACTTCATCCCCATTGGCGCTACCTTCAAACTTGGGTGGGATTATTTTCTTTATATCCCTAGAAAATTCAATGGCCATGAGCTTCCTATTATTTTTTTCTGAAGGAGAGGGTGATTTCTCTTTCGCATGTTCATGAGTTTGATCATGGTCATGAAAATTTTTCCCTCATACTCATTAATTGGGATTTCTTGATCTATCCTATCCTTTACCCTTACTTCTTGCTCAATATTTCCCAACCTTGTCAAGATTTGATCCAATTTAGCATCAACATCCATCAAACCTTGTCTGACTTCATGAATTCCTCCAGGATTGGTCCTAGTTCTCACCATCTTTGCAAGAAAGGATTATACCTAAAGGTTCATCATATTAGATTCAATCACATTCTATCTATCTTATGGACAAAATTTAAATGAGCATTCAATTGCACATAAAATAAATTCACATAATATTTGAGCAAAAAGCTTTGATAAACACATAATTTTATTCATTTTCGAGGATCTCAAAATCCTTTCAATTACATAGAGTGACTATGTAGGTAGTCAAGTGGAGAGCATCCCTCAGATTCACTTTCTAACACAATTTAACGGGATATACCCTACACATTATTGTTCATCTCTCATTTGTTCATATCTATCCGAAAATGGATAATAACCTTCAAATTTATCCTCTGATACATAGTTGTGAGGCACATAACCCTCTGATTCATTACTTGAGGAAATTATAATCACTTTCACCATTGGAAGAAATCTAGGGTCTCTAAAGATAAATGATGGACTGCCACTTCCTTTCGAGGGAATAGCCCTGGAAAGTGACAAGGAATTAAACTTTGCTAGTGAAACTAAAGGTAGATAGTTGAAATTGGCTTCCTCCTTCATCTTTCTCTTTACCTCACTAATCCGAAAAAGAGTGTGACTAAAGGTTTTAGTATTGCTTAACCAAAGAGCATTATTGAAGTTGGTACCCTTTATTGTATGAAAAATGGCCTCTTTTTTCCTTCTTGGCTTCCAGGTAGCGCTCGTTACCGATTACCGACTTTCTTGCAGTTAACCTAAGACACACCATCTTGGCACAAGAATTTACAAACATTAGTCAATGTTGGATGAAAAGTATGATGAGCTAATAGGTTCTGGAGCTAAACCTGGTAGCTTTGATACCACATGTAACATGCCAACTATTCTCACAAGTAAATTTCCTAAGTTTTCACTTTCAAGTAAATAAACTATGTTTCCAAACCATTGCAATAAAATTTTTCTTTTCTAAATAGAGAACAAATGAACATAGATGTCATAACAATAATCAACTTTGATTTCATTTCCAATACAATAATCATGATGATACAATATTCCAAGATTGTAGATAATTACATACATAGCTCAATCAAGCTTCAAAGCAATAGAAACAGATGGTCCAAGAATCTTCTACAAAACTTGATCGCCAACTATGGAAGAGGAGCATCAATGAAGTGTTTTTCTTCCAACCATAGACTCATATGCGGTCTCCTGCACATCTATCAATGGATAGATGGCCCTACCCTTCGAGGAAGAGATTGGTGAAGAAACCTCATATCATTATGCTTAGTGAGCTTAGTGATGTGTCCTACATAACTAGAACTTGTAGACCTTACAATCTTGATCTAGCATGCATACAAGGAACACGGTGAACTGACAGTGGAGCCAAAGGAAAACACACTACTTTGGCCAAATTATTCTCACTTAGTACTTCAAGTGACAATCATCCTATTCACATTCACTACCCTAGCCCGTTGAATTTTAGACCATTATATCTATGCATAGGTAAACCTTCAATAGGTAATCCTAACCTCTGGTTTGCCTATTTCCTTTCCCAAAAATAGATAGCATCTCTATCAAATGAGCATAACAATAGCATAAGTTACCCTCTCGTCAATGGGTAACCTAACCCTAGGATTTAACTCATAAGCTATCCAAATCCATAAAACCATAACTTAACAAGTTATCCCAAATTCATCATTCCTAGTATATAATACTAATGATGTCAACAAACTCTCCTTAATAGGGAGTAAATACAAGCACTTATATGGAAAGCACAAAAATCACAATCTTTCCTCTTTTATAAGAAAATAGGCTTTCCTCCATTATAAGCAAATAGACCTTTCTCTAATATAATCAATCTAAAGCAATTCAACAACACATAATCAAGATAGTAATCTTTTAGATTTGAAGATAAAATAGAATAAGACAATATTCCATTCCTATCAAACACTTAATCCAATTGACTATAGAGATTCCTAGCTTGGCCTCCTCTTGCAATCAACTTATATAATAACCTTTCTTTACTTAACCTCACTAAATTTCTCTCACCAAAAACTCTCAGCAAAATAACACTTACTCAATGAAAACTACAGTGGATATGGTAGTGTAATGTCATAGATGAAAAAGAAATGTAGAAATGAGGTATGATCGACCCATATTTATACATAAGATTCAGCCTCACAAGGATACAATTAAGTTTCACATTTTGCCACTTCCCAGCCATTTAAAATCGACTCAGCTTAGAAGAAGAAAGGTGGAAAAATTACACGAGGATAGTCACTGATTCATCACAACAAACGAATCCAATGATCGACACAACAAGTTTGACATATTCAAAATAGCACATGCTTTAACCTAGCTATTCGTTTTCAAGCTTGTTAGACTTCTAAAACATACAAATAATTCATACAGTGGCACCAAGTTTGGATTTTTTCCCTATTAACAAGGCCAATGGTTTATTATTTGAAATGGTCTATCTCATATTTTTTGCACTTTAAATAGTTGACTAAGTCAAAACCAGGTAATTGACACATATTAAGATTCGACCCTTTTGCATTTATATCTGCATTTTGACTTGGTACATTGTGATATGTTGCATTATATTTTATCTTAGTGTTTCATTCAATAGATTAAAATCTCATGTATTCATTTATCATTTAATTTGAAATGATATATACACCGTTACATTTTCTTGAGCACTATTATATGGGGCGCCTCATTTCTCATTCATCGAACAAAGCATAAACTTGTATGTATCGGCCTTTATACTTTGTATAAATCAGCCTTCAATTACTTTGCATAATATATATACAAATCAACCTTCATTACTTTCTATATATATATATGCATATATATACATGTACATACATACACACACACACACACACACATATATATATATTTGTTTATTTATATTCCATGTCAATTAAATATGTATACATTTACTATTCAAATGAATAAGATCAAGTTAACACTAACTTATCACATCATTTGTATATATATATATATATATTATCAATATGCATGTATGTGTATGCATACATATGTTGACGTATCTATATGGAATTTCCATTTTCATTTGCATACATATACATTGATGCATGTATACATATGTATATATCTCATATATATGTATATACATTTGATAACACAATCACATATGTAAAAATTTACTCTCTTATTGGTAGATATATATATATATATGTATGTATGCCATATGTATATACACACATGTCACATTGTCCTTTTGATCTCTCCATGCTCATAACCAACTCATTTATAAGCACACATAGGTATGTCTACCTATGCACTCTCATGTACGTGTTCCTTCATGCGTATGGATTATCGTTGACATGTGTATGCATACATACATATACCTTCAATGTATATACACCTCATCAATTAAGCATAGTAATATAATGAAGTACTCTCATGCATCAAGCACTAAACATAAACCAAGAATGCTCCTAACAAAAATCAAACTCCTTTCTATTGCAAACATATCATGCTAAAGGATAACTTACCAATTCCCAAACACTATGACCTGACTCAACCATTCTACTAGTGAGTGTGTGTGTATAAGCTCAATTAGGTTTCATTATCGGTTTCTTCACCAAGTTCTTCTCCCAAGTGATACTTCCCCTCCCTTCCGGAGGATTAATTCTGAACCTACATCCAGCTTATCACATTTTCATGGTAGTTAGTCGTTCATCAATACAAACATTTGTATTATCTTTTTCATAGTTAGAATATAAATTCAATAACCATTCATTCCATATATTCATTTCATCAGTCATTAAATGGGATAGACATTCATTCATAAGTCATTGATAACAAGGTGAAAACACATATAATTCCATTCATAATTCCAAATACATTCACACATGCAATAATTACCCTAACATAGTAATAGTAAATAGGTAAATGCAAAATGGGGTGTGATAGATCCCCAACAAACCAAGGTATTGATGGCGTTGAGTTCCTCATTGGAGAAGACCTCCTCGACATCATAATTGAAATTGGTGAACAGTCTTGGCCCACTTTCTTCTTTGGTGCTCTTCTCAAGAATTTTTTTTACGTTGAGCTCCTTTCTAAAGGCCTCTAATGCTTGTAAAAACAAAACCAAACTAAGTTGATCTTGCTGCCCTGAATTCCCATACAATATTTCCTTTTGGTGAACCAACACCATCCCATCTTTGAGTAGCTTTAAGAACTTACTTTATGCTAATTCCATGGTAGCAACCTATGAGTGAGTCATTCGATGAGGATGAAAGGTGAAAAAATAAATTGTGTGTAGCCTTTGGTTACTCAAAAATTAGTATAAATAGAGGTGCTCATTCTACCAAATGCATCACTTATCAATATGATTTTCTTAGAGCTATTCTACTGCAAATTTAGTGTAAAGTGAGTTGAGAGATTGTGAGGTTGATTTGTATTGTTGTTTTATATTTTTTTGTTGAGGGATTTAGAGTGGAGATAGTAGAGGAAATTGGGTAGATCGTAGTGGAAGTTGCAAGCGATCTTGAGGAGAAGATTATTCAGTTGGAAGCTTTAAATAGGTATGTTGATTTCTATCTCTTTGTTATTATGTTGGAAAGATTGTTTATTTTATTGTCATGATGAAAGATTGTCTTTATGTATGTATGATGCTTGGAAATGATTGCATGTCTCTTTTTTGCTACTTGCATTAGCGAAACCTTTCTTGGGTTTACACTGATATAGATATTTATACTATTTTGTGATTTATACAAGTATATACTATTTAAACTACACATAGTTAGTCTATACTATACGTATATACAATGAAATATGAAATGTGATTATAATGATGTCTTGAAGTCACTTGACTTTGTTAGCCTATAATTCTAGGTAAACCTTTATGAATAGTGAATTTAGCAATATAAATGATAATGATGATATGATAGAAATAACATCGTCACTAGGAAGTGATGTCATGCAACCCATATTGATATTCTATACTTGATTGATCACTTGATCGTTACTTTACTTTAATTGAAACCCTAGGTTGAGAATAACCTATTTTGATAGGGTTCATTGCTTAATTATTGATTGAAGCAAATAGGTTGGGATTAACCTATATAATCGAAATGTTCACTTGATTGTTGACTTTAATTTTGATTGAAATAATTTATTGTTGAAGTGATACTTTTGGATTGAAGTCATTTATTGTTGAAGTTATACTTTTGGATTGAAGTCATTTATTGTTGAAGCTATACTTTTTGATTGAGGTCATTTATTGATGAAATTATACTTTTGATGAGAGTCATTAATTGTTGAGATATACTCTTGAATGGAGACATTTATTGATGAGATTGTACTTTTGAAAAAGGTCATTTAATGTTATAATGTTATGTTCATCTTACATCAATACTATATGTCTATAGCATATGTTAGAGTTTCTTTGGGATACTTATAGCAATGACATTTAGATATGAGTTAATGGGAAGGTTATTCCTGGGATTAGGAAAATCCATGAGAAAGGGGATAGTCTTAGAATAGAATACTAATGGTCAATACAATTCCTTTCAATAGTAGTGATGATTTAGAAGACCTCACTCAAAGTCATTGGGTGATGAATCTTTGGCCAAAGTAGTGTAGGTAGCCACTATCTACACTGTCAATTCACTGTGATCCAATATACATTCTAGGTTGGGGAAATCATATATGAGATAGTAGACATTATGGTAGCTCTAGAGTTGTAGGACACATCACTATGCTTAGAAAAGGCCATTTGAAGGATGATGCTACCAAACCAATATCTTCATTGAAGGGTAGGGCCATCTTTCAATTTGGTAGATGTGTGGGGGATTGCAGTTAGTTTGTGGTTGGTAGAAAAGTGCTTGAGTGATGTTTCTCCTCATACAGTTGGCGGCCAAGATT
Source organism: Sequoia sempervirens (assembly GCA_007258455.2). NCBI lineage: Eukaryota > Viridiplantae > Streptophyta > Pinopsida > Cupressales > Cupressaceae > Sequoia > Sequoia sempervirens. Next base: position 32,698 of record VDFB02357295.1, on the reverse strand, counting down.
TGGAGAATGACATTATGGACCATTGGTATTTCTAATTCAAGAATTGAATATGTACACACCAATACTAAGAAATTTAGAATGGATGCACTAATGTTGGGACATATGTAATAGTTTGTAGTTCTAGTTCATGTAAGCTATTAGAAGCTAAGTAATCATGTATCCATCTATATTCAAAAATTGTAAAAGTGAAATGTTATCTTCAATATATTTGTGTAAAGTTAAATCATACTTATATTAATGGAATGATTCTTTTATTTTGCAATGGAAAATTTTGGATAAATTTATATTTCAAATGATGCATTTATTATTGAATAGGAAAGAATTTTTTTATGGCTCGTAGCATAACTATCCACTTGTGGGTAAAACATTAGATTTACTAGGTTGAACAATGGACATGTTACATGTGGTATTAAAGCTACTAGGTTCAACTCTGGAACCTATGAGATCATTACGTAAGTGATGCATAAACCCTATATGAAAATAATGGATGAAAGATCCTTAATCCAAGATGGCAAGAGGAAAAGAACAAAGGGGAAACAAAAGGGAAGTTAAGATTCCTAAAAACTTGTTAAGTTTAGGACTAGGAAAGAGTTGTCCCTAGAGTTGAAAACTCCTAAACCAAATTAGTAAGATACACCTTTAGATTGCGGAATGTATGCAATCGAGTTTGGTAGGAAGGTTATGGAGGATTAAAAATAAGTACCTTCACCCTACAAAATAGTTTAAATGACTTTGAGGGGTAGAAAGAATTGAAGTAGTTTTCCTTATTGATAGCTACTTATAGATGCAAAGATTCTAGGATTTTGGATTTAGTAAGGATACTATGAAGCTATAAGTGTTCTTTATGAAAAAGAACTAATTCATAGCATAAATCAAAAACTTAGTCGAAGTATAAAGACAATGTTTTATGAATCTAAATCAACTTGAGAGGTATCCAGGAGTCGTGATAACCCTCTAACAGTCCTAATTCAATAGAAGTTGTTGCAATTATGTAGGTTTTGTCATTGATGTCAACTGGTTAATTGGTTTACAATTGGTTGTTGTTGTCATTGATGTCATGGATAATGGTTATTGGTTGCATATGTCGAGGATATTGATAAAATTGTAATGAAGAAAGGTTGCAGGTGTTCATTTTTTGCTCTGGGTTTTTCTCCAGAATGTGTTGCTATGCTGATGAGGATATGAGGTATTATTCTTGGTTGTTGAAAGCTACTATATCCAGATTTTGGGTTTTTGGATCATTGTATAGTACGAGTTATGTTCACCAAATGTGAACTATGCTTTTCTATGTATCTGGCTAAGGTTTGGGAGAAATGTAGTTGGTCCAGATTTCTTCTTGTTCAAGATTTATTTCTTGAGGTTTTTAGGATAAGTTTTTCTAGTCGTGTTCAAGTCAATTTTGTTATCTGGAAAGATTGGATCGTGTTAAGGTTGTGTGTGCTTCATTTTTTATGTGTTTTACATTGGTTTGGATGACCTTGTGTTTAACACAACTTTCAAAGATCATGGAAGTGTGTTGAAGCATGTTTTTGGGTCATCCTCATTCTAATTCCATCATAGAATGTTTTGGCACTGACTTAATTTGAATTTGTAAATGCAAATTGTGTATGACCGACTTTGGATGAGTTTCAAAGTTGATGATGGTATAAATACAGGTTGAAATGTTTGTGAAGAGTAGAGGATGCAAGCAAGATAGATGTGAGATAGAAGCAAAATAGTGTGTATATGATGTGAGTTTGAGCACATCAGTGTGAAATCTAATTTTTGAGTTTCAAAAGTAGTGAGATGAAGGCACAATCTATCATTCATGCATGTCTGCAAGTGTTTGAGTGAGTTGTGGTGGAAATATTTGTTGCATTGAGATTGTTTTTCTCTCTATAACATATATCTTCTATCTTCTTTGTAATTCCATGGTAGTGAGCCCTCCAAGTGGTTAACCCTTGTTGGACAGTGAATCCTAATCCAGACAGTAAGTCTTGTTTTGGCAGTGAGCATTCTTTGGAAGTGAGCCTTCTTTGGTAGTGAGCCTACTCTAGTAGTCAGCCTTCTCTGGCAGTGATCCTTTGTAATAGGTTTTGATATTATCTATATTGTGAGCTAATCCTCACCATGATTTTTACCTTATTGGATTTTCCACATAAATCTGGTGTTATTGTGTGTGTGTGTGATATTTTTCAGTTTCTGCTTTTGCACTTAATGATTAATTATAATAGCAGAGTAAAGGATTTGTGATTGATCTAATTTTCAGTGGAAGTTTTTCAAGGTTTAAATTTTTACAATTGATTCACTCCCCCCTCTTAGTTGTCTTTTTCAACACAAGGTTAAAATATTGCAATGATAATTGGAGTCAGTGTGAAGATTTAGTACCTTAGAATAAGAGTAGAGACCAGAATGGTCAAAAAAGGAAGCAAAACTATGAAGAATAAAATCCAACATGATTCCATCAACTGGAATAGGCAAGGTCAATTTGGAATTCTGATTGAAATGGGGAAAATAAATCAAGCAACCTTAGAGTGTCTAGAGTTGTGAGAAGAGGAAAATACCAAGAACTTGGAACAAATTACTTAGAAAGATGATTGCAAGGTAAAATTTTAGAAAGAAAATCAAACAATTCGGACAAAGGGCTCAAGTTGGAGCATAGTTTGGTTGAAGTGTGAATATAACAAAACAACTTGTCAACAAAAGTAAACTTATTTTTAGACATAAGAAATTGGATATGGAAGAGACTATGTTGTCAAATGGAAATAATAATTTGGAAACAACTCACAAAGGTGAAGACACAATTGACATAGGGATCCTCAAGCAAGCTCATTTGGCACATCAACAAAAAGGGGCTTTGTGGATGTGGGATATTATTCTACTATGGTTAAAATTCTATTAGTATACATGGAAATGAGTATTGAGATGAAATACTAGAGTATCTCTTAGCTTGTAAGATATTGTTTATCTATTAGATCTCGTTACAGTGGATCCAATTATTGATTTTGAAAAATTAGAAGGCAATGATGAATCCAATTTTGGGAATGAAAAATTATATTCAAGGAATACCATGGAGGGTAAGAAAAGTCCTTCAAAAAATAGGACTATAGGCCTTCTTTTGGTGATGTTGAGCACCATCATGGAAAACCTCTAAAAATATACAATTTATGAATCAAGTGAACCATGTTGTTTTAGTTGTGCAAGCTCATGAAACTTGATCTCAGGATCCTTTGTGTCATACCTCTCAATGAGTTTATTGGTAAATTCCTCATAATTAGGAATAAAGTTATGGCCAAGACAAGCTGTTATACCACCACTCATGGGAAGCCCCATCCAAATGCGAAGTAGCAAACTTGATGGCATCTTATTCTGGCATCAGTCTTAGTGAGAGGTAGTTTTCAAGCTTCTGGACCCATGATCTTGTCAAGCACTTATCACTACCATCAAAGTGATCCAAGGACACCTTCCCAAGACCTTGTTGGAAATATCTTGGAGGTACAGAAGCATGATTATCAACTCTTCCACCTCCTCTTCTCTTCTTTTGGTTCATGTACTGATCCAAGGAAAGAATCTCATGGATTTCAGTAGGAAGGGAAACATATTCCATGTAGCTATTCCTCACTTCATTTGGCATGGGTACTTCGGGCTCAGTAGGTGGTTCCTCCCTTTGGGTAAAGGTACGAATAAGAGGTCTAGAGTTTGATCCTCTAGTCACCTCAACATGTTGACCAATAGGTCTCCCTCTTGGATTTGTATTAGAAGCACTATTTTCAGCCTCTTGGTTCTGCTACACTAGAGTTACCTGTTAATTCATCTTTGCAAGTAATAGAGATATCATGTCCAAAATGATATCAAACTTCCTCTCAGTTCTAGCATCTATATCTTCTCCATGGGTGGCTCCCTTCTCCTTATTTTCCATATTCTCAACTGCAGTGTCATGGTTCCTAAGAACCTCTAAAAAAGTATCCTCAACCAAAACTGATGGGGTTTGAAACTACTGTCTCTTCAAATCTTTGTTGTAGTATCTATTTTCTCTATCACTCATATGTCAACTAAGACATTGAAATCATAGGCTGGTAGGATGACTAGCTTTGATACCACTGAAATATCCCCCTTATTTTTTATTTTATTTTTAGTACACAACACTTTACCTGTTAACGTTAGACCAAGAAAGATAACAAGATGAAAGCAACCCTTCACTTTCTGATCACCAGTTCCTGAAGTGGGAAAGGTGAGAGCATACGGTGCAAGGGGGTCTATTAAAAATAAAATGAAATGCTAGAAGTACAAGGTGGAAAGTTGACCAATATACAAAATGTAAATGCTTGGGAAGAAAGCCAACCTCTTCCACTTTTTAGCAGGTAACAAAATAAGAAAGCAACTAGGCAACAAGCCAACCTCTTCCACTTTTCAATGGGAAACAAAATAAGAAAGCAACTAGGTGGAAAGCCAACGGGGTGGGTGAAGGCTTTCAATCCACCAACACTTGATGAAGCAATCAAAAAATTGAGAAGCATGGAGTTGGTTTCCCCAAGGCTGAAATTTTAGTTCAAGCCTTTGGGTCACAAGAAGGACAAGAAGCATTTTTCAAATTAGACCAAAAAGTTCCCTTCTAAGATGGATGGTGAACTTCGTGAAGAGCTCTGAAGAAGGAAATTATGTTACACTTGTAGAGAACCATGGAGTAAGGGTCACAAGTGCTTTGGAAGAGGTCATTCCCAACACATGGAGGCATATTCTGATGATGGATCAAAATTTGATATATTAGAACAACAATATGATTATATGGAAAATGATGAAGAAAGAGCTCTAGAAGTGTTGGATAAGGACCATGGAAGTGGGGGTGCATTTTCCCAACTTTCTATTTTTTAGAAAAATCAGTCTTTTAGGGTCTGTGGAGTGCTTGGAGGGTAGAGAATTGTTGCTCTAATTGACATTGGAGCAACACATAATTTCATTGATGAAGGAGTTGTTGCAAAGAGAGGCCTCAAAATAGAAAATTTTGAAGGTTTTAAGTTTATCGTGGCTGATGGTTTTACTATCTCTTGCAACTGAAAGATCTCCAATATGTCTATACAATTGGGTAACTATGAAGTTAAGGATGAATTCTATGTTGTTGGAATTGGAGATACTAATGTAGTGCTAGGAATTCAGTGGATGTGTTCTCTTGGATAGATCACTTTGAATATGTAAACTATGGAGTTGAAGTTTTCATTAGATGGGAAGAAGGTGGTGTTGAGAGTGATGTCAAATGGAGGCTCTCGTATTGTGTCTTTCAAGAGGATGGAAAGGCTGATTCGTCATGACCAAGTTGAATGGGAAATAAAGTGCTTAATCTTTCCATTTGATCATGTAGAAGACAAGAGGCACCACCATCCTGATATTCAGTACTCTTTGATCACCAAGAAGAGTAGGGTTTTTGGCAGTATACCTCCTAGGAGACCTCCTAAAAAGGGGATTGAGCATGTCATAGAACTTGAAGAAGGAGCCAAACTAGTCATTACTACCCCATACCAGTATCTGAAGAAGCATAAATATGAGATAAAAAATGCCATCAAAGAACTCTTAGACATGGGTCACCTTCTCCCAAGCAAGAGTCCCTTTGCTTTTGCAGTTGTTTTGTTTAAGATGAAGGATGGCACTATGTGCATACACATAGATTATTGTGCCTTGAATCAAAAGACTATAAAAAACCAATATCCCATTCCTAGGATTGATGAGCTCATTGATGAGATACATAAAGTTGTCTACGTTTCCAAGATTAATCTCAGATCGGGCTACCATCAGATTAGGATGAGGGAACTAGATATTTAGAAGACTTCTTTTAGGTGTCACTTTGGGCATTTTGAGTTTCTATTCATGCCCTTTGGGTTGACTAATGCACCTACTATCTTCTAGTCCTGTATGAATAGGATATTTCAGAAATAGTTGAGGAAGTTTGTGGTTATCTTCTTCGATGGCATCCTCATCTTTAGTAAGTCATGGGAAGAGCACCTCAAGCACTTGGAGGAAGTGCTTAACATCTTGGAATCAAAATAATTATTTTCTAAGGAGTCCAAATGTGAGTTTGGAATGATGGAGCTGCTTTACCTTGGGCATGTGATCAGCTCTACGGGAGTTAGTGTTGACCCAAAGAAGATTAAGGCTATCTTGGATTGGCCTCCTCTAGAGAACCTATCAAATTTGAAGGGTTTTTTGGGACTTTGTGGTTTTTACAGGAGTTTTGTGAAGGGATATTCTTAGATGGCTACCCCTCTTATTGACCTCACTAAAAAGGGGGCATTTACATGGTTAGAAAAAGCACAAGTGGTATTTGATAATGTATAAGAGTGAATTTGCACGCCATGTGAAAATTTCCCTTTTGGCCTTTATCCACCTTAGAAAACCAAGTTAGGAGGCTTAATTACATATAAGCCCACTAATTTCATCCCACTTGATGCCTATTTTCAGTGTCGGTGGAGGTGTTTTTATTGGGGATGCCCGTGTGTGGCATAGATGTCTGTGCGACGCGCTTACGTCCTTGACAGATTATCGTGTCTGGATCTTGCAAAGGCATTACACTTCCCATTGGGGGTTGAATTGTAACACCCTCCTCGGTTGACCGACCCGAATATGGCTGTTTCCTTCATCTCCTTCTTCAAATTCACCTCTTTTTGATCCATTTTCACTCTCTAACTCTCTCTGAGCCCTCTCTTAGCTCTTAATCAACTCCTCTTCACAATCTCTCCTACAATCTCTTCACAAGATCTAAGCAACTTCTTCACCATCTCTTCAATATCCAAACACTTTACACTTCACAACAGCAAAATCAACACTCCATCACTTAAGTAGAGCAAGTGTGGAACAAAACACCATTGCAACAAAGGCTTGAGTTCCTCTCATTTTCTCCCCCATTATCCTTGAGAGCTATTGGTGGAGGTGGTAAGCTTTCACTCCTCTCTATTATTTGGTTGAGTAGCATAACAATATTTTGTAGTGCTTTAAGTTCTCTTTACTTCATTTCTACTTTTCTCTCTATCTATCTAGTTGTCCATGGAGGTGGGAACACCAAAATGAGGGTTTGACTGAGGAAAACCCCTATACAACCCCAAAAATTTCTCTCTCCTTCTTGTGTGCAGGTATTGAAGACACTCACGAGCTAGAAGCTTCATCACTTGCATGGTTTAAAGTATTTCCTTTCTTCTCCTTATCTTTATTGATTCTGCTTCATTTTATTATAGTTCCATTACATTTTGTCATTTCCCTATAGTTTGTAAATTCTCAATAATTAGAGTAGAAGTAGTCATTTAGGCATTTTTTGTGAAATTCTCACTTTCTGGTCCATATGAGATGCTGACATCTGTATTCTACGCTAATGTCCTCTGGCTAAGAGCTCGTTAGTCTGTTTATAAAATCTTCGTGACTTTCTCTTTCTGATTCTGAAACTTCTGTGTTGTTCCTTGAGGTAGTTTAGGGAAGTTCACCCTGTGAGGCTCTCTGAATGAAGAGAACTCATGAGTAGCGAATCCCCCTCTTCTACATTTTGGTGAACCCGATGTGAAGAGAAAATATTCTGAAAAAACTAGGAATATATTTACCCCTACTTGTCAGGGTCATAACTGTTGACTCGGTGCTCGGAATTCAAAACCGTTTGCACCATTGGAAAGGTATTCTAGAGAACTAGTTCAATCCCTAAAATACAGGTGCCTTTAGTAGTCAATTTTTAGGGATCAATGCAAGTTTCAACCTCAAATTTCACTCCAAAGACCTTCAAAAATGCGAATTACCAAAACATAGAAAATACCAAAAATATCATAATGAATTTAATTTCTTTTATTAGTTTAGTATCTAATTTTGTTCAAAATGTTAATGATATTCCTTTTCATGCATGTGATGGTGACTTGGCTTTACCCATGTCACTAGATATCTTTGATCCTTCTCATGAAAGTCCTATTGTTTCAGAGGATATTTTGTTGCAAGAAGATGAAATCATTGACACTTTCCTTAATATTACTCTACCTTTTATTCATTCCAATGCACTCTCTTTTGGAGATGATGCATTTGTAAATGATGAATCTACCCCTCATTCCAATGCAATCTCTTCTAGGGATGTTGCATTTGTGAATGATGAGTCCTATCTTTGTTCCAATGTGCTCTCTTCTAGAGATGATGCATTCATGAATGAGGAATCTCTTATACCTTTTGATGCACTCTCTCCTAGAGACATTGCATTTTTGAATGCTGAACTTCTTATATATTCCAATGCACTCTCCTCTAGAGATGATGCATTAGTGAATGATGAATCTCCCTCCACATCTGATTCTATTTGCGAATGATGAATCTACCCCTCATTCCAAAGCACTCTTCTAGGGACGTTGCATTTGTGAATGATGAGTCATATCTTTGTTCCAATGCGCTCTCTTCTAGAGATGATGCATTCATGAATAAGGAATCTCTTATACCTTCCAGTGCACTCTTTCCTAGTGGCGTTGCATTTTTGAATGATGAACTTCTTATCTATTCCAATGCACTCTCCTCTAGAGATGATGCATTAGCAAACGATGAATCTCCCTCCACATCTGATTCTCCCTAGATCGATGTTGAGAATGTTTCTTCAAATAATTATTCCATATTTGAACTTATTTGGATCAATGTTGAGAATATGTATTCAAATAATTGTTCTATTGGATGTGATGATTATGTAAATGCAATATATGTCTTTGTTTCCACTCAAAGGCCTAAGAGACCAATCATTTATGTGACTCCAGCTAGTCCTCCTAAAAGGGTTTGTTTCATTGATGGTGTTCCATTTGATAGTGATTCTTTTGATCTTAGAATGAATAAACAACCAAGTCTTCCTTCAACACCTAAAATTACAACTAAAGCACCTAGTGATTACAATATTGTCGAGAAACTTCGTGTTACTCTAGATAAGATCTCACTATGGGACTTGCTTCTATCTGCTCCGGTTTATCAAGGTATGCTTCAAGAAGCCTTGCAAAAGATCATCTTTCCTTCTTCTGCTAGACCGACGGATGCTAATTCGTTGATGGCGTATATTCATGTGGATTTTCCAAATATCACATTCTATTTGCAGGAACTCCCACCTCTAGAAGTACAAGAGAAAGTAAATCCTCTAATGATTATAGTTAATATTAATAAAATTGGAATTAGACGTACTCTCATTGACATTGGTTCGGTGCTCAATGTATGTAGCATTGATCTATTTCGTAAGATTAATATTGATTCATCTTCTCTTAATGCTTCTTTTGTTGACATTCATGGGTTCGATAATGTTCTTTGACAACCTTTAGGCACTATTGTCTTGCCTTTAAGGTTGGGACCTGTTACCATACCCACCCTTGTATATTGTATGGCAGAAAAGTTACCGTATAACCTTCTTCTTGGTAGACCATGGATTCATGCTATGGCTGTAGTCCCGTCTACCTTGCATAAATCTCTTCAAGGTAAAAGCACAAAGTTGTGTCACACATTTAGCGAACTTATTAGCACAACTGAATTTAAGTATTTCTAACTAAAAATCAATTTTGGTCAAACATATGATCTAGTAAGATTCATTCTAGCTAAGTTAGATACTTCCACAACTTTTTCAACTAAATTTGTTGGCTAAAAATATATGGAGCACCACTTTGAGTCCAATTTACCAAAAAACTAAAATTATTTGAAAAATTTAAGTTTCAATAACTTCTACTAATGTAAATAACATTTTATTAAAAATATATAAATACCCTTTTGTAGATCCATAAGTGTATTTTTCAAAAATATGTTTATTTTAATAGTTTAATTATTTTTTATATTTTATATTTTATTTTTACTAAAAGTAGGTTATCAACAAAAAATATTAGGTTGATTACTATGCTAAGGAAAAATATTAAAACCTATTAAAAAATTTGAAAAAAATATGATGCTCTAGATAAAAGAATCTATTTTAAGATGGTATATTGTTTTTCCATTTTAGATAAGTATTTAATATGAAAGTTGACATCTGATGAAAACAACTATTTTTTGATTCACGCACATTTTAATATTTATTTAAAAATATATATTTATCAAAATTGGAAAAATATATATCCATGCACTAAAATTTCAAGTTATAAATACACACAAAAAATTTGAAAGAAAAAAAGTAAGATTTAATATAAAAAGTTTGACGTCCCATGCAACTTCATTTTTCAACATTTTATTAGCAACTAAATTATAGTTTTAGTTTATTAAAAACTAGTTTAAAATAATATTTTTAATTTTTTTTTTTAAAATACATACATAAAATATACTAAAAAATACATATTTTACTAATTTACATCATTTCAAAATTCAAAACATATATGCCACTTTTTAGTGATTTAAGTTTAAAAATTGGACCAGCATTGGTCGTGTCCTTTATAAAGTGTGACACAACTTTGTGCTTTTACCCTTAAGTTTATTTGCAATAATCGAGTAGTCACAGTCAAGGTTGACCCTAATGCTATGCACTTATGTGAGATGGCAGCTACCGGTGTGGTCTCGGTTGTGCCTACTCTTATTCCCTCCATGTCTTCCAATGTGTCAATGTTTACTCCACCAGTACCTACTACAAAGGATACTCTTGAGATAAATGTCCCTAAAAAAGATCCTTTTGAAGCAAGAAATTATGAGTCTTCTACTTCTCAAAAGAATGCATGTCTTAGTTACGATTGGGGTTCTTTATACTTTACAGATTCCTTCATTTAGGAATATAAATTCGACTCGATCCACTTAGTCTTTCTGATGGCATCATTCACACCTGCTATCAAAGATGGTTACTCTTTTGTATTGCAGGGTAAGGTGAATGCAAATTGTAATGTTCTTGGTGTTGATCCTCCTTCTGAGGAAGATGGTCACACTTATATTAAAGAGATTAATACTGGTAATCCTGTCAGGAAAGATGATGGTGATCTCATAGAGGAGTATGATCCCCTTTTCCAGAATAATACTCTCCATGTAGATCCTCCTTTGTCTGTTACCTTCGTATCTTCTTCTTGTGAGCAGTTGAACCTTTCTCCACAAGAGAAAGGCTTTCTTCCTACTCCTCATTCTTTATCTGAGCAAGAGAATATTTTTTTGCAGCTTCTAAAAGCCCATTTAATCACTCTTCCTTCTCCTACATGTAAGAAATCTCATAAACATGATAAAGAAAAACATTCTTTTTGTGCATTCCATCGAGTGTCTGGCCATTCCACTAGTGAATGTAAGGCCTTGAAAGAGAAAATACAACTTTGTGACTCAGGTGCCATCAAACTCCCATTTGATTGATGCACTTGCCTCTTCTTCGCATGACAAGTGATATTGAGGTTCACCTCTATCTTGTATGTTCTAGGAATCTTGCATGGTTCTCCTCCCCTATATACTGGGGGCAGTGATAACCTGTTCTGAAGATGTGCATCCTTCAAAGGACCCGCTCTTTCTCTATATATCTTTCAACTGAAGCATCCCTTGAGAGGACCCCCCTTTTCTCTTTTGAAGGGCTCCCTAGGGACCTCTTTGAAAGCTTGTATCTCAAATGAATTCTATGGAATCTAGCTTGGGGGCAACCCGACTAGACCTATTTCATGTCTTTGTGTCTAGCTTTGGGGCAACCTGACTAGACCTATTCTACTTCTTCATTTCTAGCTTGGGGAAAGCTTGAATAGAACTCACTTTTCAAACAGCCCATCCCTTAAATGGACCCCTCTTCTTTTGAAGGGTTCCTCGAGGGACCCCTTTGAAAGTTTTCCAACTTGATGATGGCCTGCGTGACTATCTGCTTGCTCTACAAGACCAAGAACCTGTAGAGCTCCTTTACATACTTACTTGGTGGTATGGGTTCTCCTCCTCGAGTGAGGTTTTCTTTTATCACCTCTTTGGTGATACAGGTTCTTCTCCTCAAGCAGGGTTTACTTTTATCACCTTTTTGGTGATATGGGCTCTCCTCCTCGAGTGGGGTTTGCTTTTATCACCTCTTTGGTGATACGAGTTCTCCTCCTTGAGTAGGGTTTTCTTTTATCACCTCTTTTGTGATATGAGTTTTCCTCCTCAAGCAAGGATTGATTTTATCACCTATAGTTTGTAATATGGGTTTTCCTCTTCAAGCAGGGATTGCTTTTATCACTTTTACTTTGTGATACAGGTTCTCCTCGAGCAAGGATTTCTTTTATCACTATTGCATTCATTTCTATCTTTCTCTTCTCAATTTTATATACCAGATCGAAGATCAACATCTTCTTCATCCTAAGTATATGATCTTTCTTCAGCTTCATAGTTCTATGGAACTATGAAGTCCTCTTTTGACCCTGCACTCTCAGGTTCGCTAGATCGCGGTCTGCTTCCTCAACAATTTAGGTATACATTTCTAACCCTACTACTTCTCTGATCTACTTTACCGAAGCACTCATCAATATTTGTGCTTGCTAAAGTGGGGGAAAAATGTATAAGAGTGAATTTTCACCCCATGTGCAAATTCCCCTTTTTTCCTTTATCCACCTTAGAAAACCAAGTTTGAAGGATTAATTACATATAATCCTGCTGCTTTCATCCCACCTGGCACCTATTTTGAGTGTCAGTGGAGGCGTTTCTATCAGGGACACCCACATGGCGCGTAGATGTCTGAGTGGTGCACTTACATCCTTGATAGATTACTGCATCTAGAGCCTGCAGAGGTATTACACTTCCCATTGGGGGTCAAATTGTAATGCCCTCCTCGGCCGACTAACCCAAATATGGCTGTTTCCTTCATCTCCTTCTTCAAATTCACCTCTTCTTGATCCATTTTCACTCTTTAGCTCTCTTTGAGCCCTCTCTTAGCTCTTCATCAACTCCTCTTCACAATCTCTCCTACAATCTCTTCACAAGCTCTAAGCAGCTTCTTCACCATCTTTTCAATCTCCAAACACTTTACACTTCACAATAACAACATCAAAACTCCATCACTTTAGAAGAGCAAGTGTGGAACAAAACACCATTGCAACAGAGGCTTGAGTTCCTCTCATTTTCTCCCCCATTAGCCTTGAGTGCACTTGGTGAAGGTGGTAAGATTTCACTCCTCTACTCTATTATTTGGTTGAGTAGCATAATAGTATTTTGTAGTTCTTTAAGTGCTCTTTACTTCATTTCTACTTTTCTCTCTATCTATCTGGTTGTCTGTGGAGGTGGGAACACCAAAACGGGGGTTTGACTAAGGAAAACCCCTATACAACCCCAACAATTTATCTCTCCCTCTTGTGTGCAGGTATTGAAGACACTCACGATCTGGAAGTTTCATCACTTGTGTGGTTGTAATTATTTCCTTTCTTCTCCTTATCTTTATCAGTTCTACTTCATTTTATTATAGTTCCATTACATTTTGTCATTTCCCTATAGTCTGTAAATTCTCAATAATTAGAGTAGAAGTAGTCATTTAGGTACCTTCTATGAAATTCTCACTTTCTAGTCCATATGAGATGCTAGAGCACCTCTAGGATGCCTACGTGCCACACTGACATCTGTATTATGTGCTATCATCCTCTGGCCGAGAGCTTGTTAGTCTATCCAGAAAATCTCCGTGACTTGCTCTTTCTAATTTTGAAACTTTCATGTTGTTCTGTGAGGTAGTTTAGGGCAGTTCACCCTGTGAGGCTCTCTGAATGAAGAGAACTCGTGAGTAGCAAATCCCCCTCTTCTACAGATAGATTCAAGCAACTCATGAGTTCATGTCCTGTGTTGGCCATACCTAAATTTTCCAAACCATTTGAGCTATAGTGTGACACTTTAGGGGAAGGATTTTGGGCTATTCTAATGCAAGAAAAGCATCCTATTATCTTTGAGAGAAGAAAACTAAGGGGTATTGAGAGGAATTACTCGATCTATGAAAATGAGATGCTTGCAATCATGCATATGTTGGACAAATTCAGATAGTATTTGGTTGGGACAAAATTTGTGGTGAAGACTAATCATAACAGTCTTAAACATTTAATGCATAAGAAGGATTTGAATGAGAGGCAACAGAAGTGGGTGAGTAAGCTCCAAGCTTACAGTTGTGACATCAAGTATGTCAAAGGGAAGAACAACATTATGGTTGATGCCTTTTCTAGAAGGCCACACTTGAGCTCTTTGGTTGAGATAAATGTTGATTGCAAAGAGAAGATTATTACAGAGTAAGCCAAAAATTAGTTTGCTACCAGTTTAGTTGAGGTTACTTTATATGATGAGAGGTATTACTTGATTGATGGTTTGATACAATATAAGGGTAGGATCTTCTTGGTACTTGACTCTAAGCTCAAGAAGAATATTTTACAATCATTTCATGACATTCACTTGGCTAGTCATCAAGGATATTTCAAGACATATAGAAAAATTCAAGATAGATTCGAGAGAGGTTTTCATGGAAAGGACTCAAGGATGAGGTCCTTCGCTACATTAAGGAGTGTCTGATCTACCAAAAAAATAAAAATGAGCACTCTTTTCCAACTAGTTTGTTGCAGTCCCTACCTATTTCCAATTAGAAATGGTAAAGTATCTCGATGGATTTCATCACTAGGCTGCTAAAGGTGCAAGGGAGAGATTTCATATATGTTGTTGTGGATAGATTGGTGAAGTTTTCTCATTTATTTTCCATTACTAGTTCATTTATAGCAGCTCAAGTTGCTGATTTGTTCTTCAAAGAGGTGTTTAGATTGCATGGTTTTCCAAAAACATTGTGAGTGATAGGGACAACAAGTTACTAAGTACCTTTTGGTAGGAGGTTTTCAAATTGAGTGGTACAGTGCTCACTCCAAGCACTAGTTATCACCTGCACAATAATGGATAGACAAAGATTGTGAACAAGTGGTTGGAAGGCTATCTCAGGAATTATGTTTCAGGGCAATAGAAGGAATGGGTGAGATGACTTCATTTGGGAGAGTATTGCTATAACTCTTCCTACCACATGTCTATCAAAATGTCTCCATTAATGGCTTTGTATGGATATGAGGCTCCTAGCTTCATAGATTTTTTTTTTGATGATAATAGAGCCCCTCAAGTGAGGGATATGTTGTAGCAAAGTTAGAACATTTTGATATCATTAAAGGATAACCTTCACCATGCATAAAAATAACAAAAGTTGTATGTTGATTAACAACGAGTTGAGTGCACATATAAGGTTGGTCACATGGTCTACTTGAGGCTTCAACCTTACATATAGTCTACTCTCAAGAAGAGTGGATCAAAGAAACTCATGCCACATTTCTATGGACCTTTTAGGATCATCAGGAGAGTTGGGGAAGTGACATATGAGTTAGAGCTACCAGCAAGTAGCAAGGTGCATAATGTCTTCCATGTGTCATGCCTCAAGAAGGTGCTTGGGCACAATGTTGTAGCTTCATCAGATTTGCCTCCATTGGATGAGGAGGGACAGTTGATTTTAGTTCCAGAGATAATCATTGATTTTAGGGAGCACTCTTTGAGGAGGAGGTCTATTAAGGACTATTTGGTGAATTAGAAGAATTTACCGATTGAGGATGCTACTTGGGAGGATGAGCAGATTTTGCAGTGTCCAGACTTGCGATTTCTTGAGGGAAAGCAATCTTGGGGAGGGAAGACTGTAATGTCCCCTTCTCAATAGTAGTTACATCTAATGGTCGTTAGCCTATCTTGGAGGCCTGTAGGCTAGTCAAAGGTAGAATTAAGGTTTCTTATTTTCTAGGAGGTTCCTTTTTAGTTTTCAAGGTGTTGTTTGCAAGAGTTTGGTAGTTTTTCTTCTAGGTCTTTTTGGGTTTTTAGAGGGATTCAGAAGGGTATGATATGCATTTTCATCAAAGGATATTTTTGGACTTACTATTTTTAGTAAGTTACGATGGCTACCTAGTTTGTGCTCAAACAAAGTTTGGATTCACTTACTATTTTTAGTAGTATGCTATTTTTGGCAGTGCAATTTGGCAGTAGTTCAACAATCAATATATATTTCTGGCAGGGCAATATATTAAGTGGCATCTCCAACTTTCTTGGAGTCTATTTTGGAAAGTTGGTAACTTAAGTTATATTTATATTGTGCCTTTTTGCCCCCAACACCAAGACACATAACTTAAATTTAAAAAAAAAAAGGGTTTCTCATGTGGTCATCCCATTTTAAAATAAATTTTCATTTCATAAGATTTATTTTCCTAAGTCAAGTTGGGTGTGCAAATTCAAGTAAAATTTAAAATTTAAATGAATATTATATTCCTTCTTCTAGGGCTTCCCTTTTGGAGGGAAAAGGTGATTTGAACTTTTGGGTTTGGAAAGCTATTTATACAGTGCCTTGCCTCTTCATTTTGCATCCATTATTCATCTCACAATGAAGTGCTACTAGATTTTATCCAAACTCTTGCTTTAGGGTTGGAATACCTCCTAGCCTTATTCAATTTTAGGTTTGCAAGATAGATCCTAGCCTGATTGTTGGTGCTCCTTCATTCAAAGGGTGTAACTGAGCTTCAAAGGTGTTGGATTCATTTGATGTTTTCCGATTTTGGGTGTGGTAGTGAGATTGATTCCAATTTGTTCCTTTTTGGTGTGTTTCTTTAGTTTTTCAAGTTGCTAGTTTTTAGTATTGTTGAAGTAAGTTTTCACTCCCATTGATCTGAGGAGGCAAGAGTTTGTTTTGGGTATTGATCCTATTCCTTTCTCATACTTGGGAAGCCTTTGATCAAGTTTCTATGATTTTGGTGGAGTTTAGGATTTTTAAGATAAGGTCACCCTTTCCAAGGAGCCCATACTTGTTTTGTGAGTGCATTAGGAAGCATGCAAAATAAGAAAATTTGTTGGGAGGTGTTTAGCTTCTTGAATCTAGACTCCTAGCCTCTAGGCACCATTTTCCTTTAGTTTGAGTTCATTCAGATGATTTTTGAGGGAGTTACGAGCATATTGGTGATTTTCAAGCTTGCTAATCAGAAAATTAGAATGCTGCCATTTTATATCAAACCTAGTATTTTTCCTTATTTTCTTGATGCTTATCTTTTTATCTATTATGGAGATGTTTTTCTAACATTTGGGTCTTCATATTTCTAATTTATTGATGCAAGAGCATCCCTAGTTGTAAAGCAATCCTATATCAACCAAAAAAATACTTCTTTTCTTCCATTGCATTTAGTAGTATTTTCAATAGTTCATTTTATCGGATCATTTTTCTTAGCTCACAAAGTAGGATATGGCATCTTGATATGGACATCTACTACATATCCAAATTCTTGACCATTTTCATTTTCCTACCAAAAGTTTTCGCTCTTAGAATTTCACTCTATTACTAGACAGAGCATTTGAGGCCAAGTTGGTCTAGATTCCTTAATGCAGACCTATCCTAGATCATGTGAATCTTGATTGAACATCATACAAGCATCTTGTGTTCATTGGGACCTATCTTAAAGATTCATGAGACAATCATTTTACATTTGAGACCGACATTCATTTGGATCACTCATCGGGTTATTAACCTTATGGCCGATGCATACCTATATTGGAGCTAGAGAAGTGTATTTATAAGCATTGTAATAATTTGTAGATCATCATTAGGTAGTTCATCATCAGTTAGATCCAATAAATTCTCGCATAAACCCTTTAGGGGCATGTAAGAAGGCTTGCTGGCCAATAGTCTATCATAAGCCTCTAAGGAAAGGCCTATGAGTCTAGATACTCACCAATGTGGCCAATTTGCATGTAAGAATTTAATATTAATAAAGATCCTTGATTTCACATAAGTTTTGTGTTGATTATGTTGTGTCGAATCATTGTTGCATTGTCTAGGATGTTTCTTCTAGAACCCTCCTAAAATGACGACACCAAGTGGTATTATACCGAGTTTCAATTCCTGAAGGCATTCCTTGAGGTGAATAGATTGTTGACTTTAGGTAGACTACACTTTTTTCCAACTGATCACTAATTTTGAGGCAGTTGAAACCCTTGTATCCTAATCACCGGACTGAGGAAATTGCACTGGATTTGAGGGGAGAGTTGTCGCTAAGGAGAGTGCCTGCTATGGAGAATGTTGTATGAAAAATGGACAAAATGCTAGAGATGATGTGTGAGATGCGAGTTAGGTTAGATGTAGTTCAAGAAGATCAAAGGAAAGGCCTAAACACTAGGTAGAATGATGAAAGTGGCAATGGAGAAGATCATGTGAATCCAATTGCAGAAGCCTTAGGTGAAGAAGAAGAAAAATAAGATTAGGCAAAAATGTTGAAAGCAATCTTGAAGATTGGGAAAAGACCTAGAGTCAAAATTAAAAATTACATGGGAAATTTGAATCCAGAAGAATTGATCAATTGGATCAACAAAGTGGAGGAATACTTTAAATATGAAGAAATTGAAGATATGAGAAGAGTTAGGTTTGCAAAAACAAAGTTGAAGGGTCACACTACATTGTGGTGTAAAGAAGTCCAATTGGATAGGAATAGAAGAGGTAATGAAAGAATCATCAAATGGGATAAAATGGTAACCAAATTGAAGAATCAATTCATACCAATCGACTATGAAATGGAATTGCTAAAAATATTGCAAAACCTAAGGCAAAAGGAATTGATGATGAAGGAATACACTGAAGAATTCTTCAAGATAATAATTAGGACTAGTCATAGTGAAGCAAGCAAGGAAAAGGTTGTGAGGTATATTAATGGACTAATAACAAGTATTTAGATAGAATTGAGTTTAGTGAAAATAACATTAGTTGAAGAAGCGTACCAAATGACATTAAAAGTGGAAGGAAAGTTGACCAAGAAATTCGAGCAATGAAGAAGCACAAAAGGAAGAATTCCAAAGAATGGATACCAACCCAAAGAAAGAACACCTTGTACAGAGCAGAGAAGGGATATGAAGCCCCACTAGAGTGAGGTAAAGGACATTAATTCATACCATAGACATAGAGGAAGTCACAATTCATACTCAAATGAAGGAAGGTCTGAGAGAAGACCATTCAGAGGAACCTGTTTCAAGTGTGGAGATGAACAACATAAAGCATTTGAGTGTCATCAAGGAAGTACCAGAAAGAAACCTGAGCATACCTGAAGAACAAAATATGTAGAGGAAGAACAAATTGGATCCCCTAATTCATGTGGAAAACCTGAGAAAGTTGAATCATTGGTGATGAGAATAGCTTTGATGCATTAAGAAGTGACTGAAGAACCACTATAGAGGAAAAGTCTATTTAGAACCAAATGTAAGTCCGAAGGAAAGGTATGTAAAGTTATCATTGATAGTGGTAGTACTGATAATCTAGTTTCAAAGGAGATGGTGACAAATTTTAATTTGAAGATATTGAAACATCCAAGCCCTTATAGAATAGCATGGATTCAAGATGAGCATAAGGTATCAGTAAATGAGCAATGTTTGGTGAAATTTCACATTATATCATATAAGGATGAAGTATTGTGTGATGTTATGACCATGGATGCTTGTCATTTGTTGTTAGGGAGATTATGGTAGTATGATAAGAAAGTTATTCATGATGGAAGAAAGAACACTTATACAGTGACATCAAATGGAAGGAGAATCAAGTTGATACCTTTGGAGGAAGAGGAGAAGATTGAATTTTGTGGCACTTCCAGACTATGTTTGGTAGATGGAAGGAAATTTCCTGATGGGTTGAGACATGAGAACATGTGTTTTGCATTAATTCCAAAGAAAAGAAATTGTTTGGAGATAGAGAAGCCCACTAGAGAGAGTGAAGAAGTTGCGGAGTTGTTGAAAAAGTATAAGGAAATCATCTCAAACAATGTACCAAACTATTTATCAGAGGACCGAAGTATCAATCATCAGACAAATCTAATACGAAGAGCTAGTTTGTCAAACAAAGAAGCACATAGAATGACATCAAAAAAGAATGTAGGGTTGAATCAACAAATACAAGAGTTGTTGGAGAAAGGACTGATTAGAGAAAGTTTGAGCCCATGTGTGGTAATTTCTATGCTTGCACCAAAGAAGGATGGAGAATGGAGGATGCATACAAATTCAAGAGAAATTAATAATATCACTGTCAAGTATTGATTCCCATTGTCAAGGATGGATGCCATTATGGACTGTTTGATTGGAGCAAGATATTTCATAGAAAATGATCTCAAAAGTGGATACCATTAGATCAAGATAAGAGGAGATAAATGAAAGACTGCATTCAATACAAACAAATGATCATATGAGTGGTTAGTGATGCGTTTTATATTAACCAGTGCACCAAGCACTTTCATGAGATTGATGAACAAGGTATTGAAGAAGTTCTTGGGTAAGTTTGTCATTGTTTACTTGGATGATATTTTGATTTTCAGTAAAACTAGAGAACACTTGTTGCACATTAGGCAAGTATTGCAAAGGTTAAGAGAAGAGAAGTTTCTAATAAATATCAAGAAATGTAGTTTCATGAAGATAGAGTTGGTATATTTGGGATTTTTTATTTCTGCTGAATGATTTAAAATGGATCCAGAGAAATTTAAAGCAATTTTGGATTGGCCTACAACAAGTATTGGTGAAGTAAGATCATTTCATGGACTAGCTAGTTTCTACAAGAATTTTATCAAGAGTTTCAGTAGCATTTGTAACCTCGTGACAAAGACAATGAGAGGAGACAAGAAGGACTTCAAGTGGACGATCAGAGTGCAAAAGAATTTTGAATTGTTGAAGCAAAAGTTGACAGAGCAACCAATGTTTGCACCACCTAATCTTGAAAAAGTATTTCAAGTGGATTGTGATGGAAGTGGAAATGCTAGAGGAGGTATTTAGCCAAGAAGGAAGACCTATAGCTTATTTTAGTGAGAATTTGAATGATACCAGAAGAATATACTCATTCTATGATCATGAATTTTATGCCATAATCTAACCTTTGAAGATGTGGAGATATTACCTACTACCTAAGGATTTTATGTTGTATACAGATCAATGATATTTGTAGTATTTGAACAGTCAGGGGAAGATGAATCAGATACATGAGATGGGTTGAGTTCTTTCAAAGTTACACATTTGTGTTAAAGCATAGAAGTGGCAAGTCAAATAAAGTTGTAGATGCATTGAGTACAAGAAGGAATTCATTGACGGAGATGAGAGTACAAGTACTGGGATTTGAGGAGTTTAGATAAATGTATTAAGATGATGCAAATTTTGGTGAAGCATGGAGAGCATGTAAAGAACTAGTAGAAATGGACCGGAGCCAATGGCTGGACTATTTCATTAAAGAAGGTATATTGTTCAAAGGAAATCAATTGTGCATTCCAAAGAGTTCAATGAGAGAAAATTTGATTAAGGAGAAGCATTGTGGAGGTTTGGTAGGACATTTTGGAGTGGACAAGACAATCACCTTGGTGGGTGAACATTATTTTTGGCTACAAATGTTGGAAGAATGAAGAAGAAACCCTTTGGTGTGTTGTCATCGATACCAACATTGTTTGGTGACAATTTTTTTTGATCCGGTAAACAATGTTTTTGTTACCCTGGTCTAGTAATTTGGTATGAAATTGCTCATATTAGAATATAGACCTATGCATTTTAAGTATGTTATTTGGGACTATTAAATTCATATGTGAACAAGTTTTCAACATTTTTGGTTGAATGGGCTAAAAGATACAAATGGAAAAAGTTTGACATATAGTTTTGTCATCAAGTCTCCTTCTAGCCGACATGAATAAGTGGTATGAAGTCTAAATATGTTGTGTAGATGTTAAAGAATTCCTTTTTAGGACTATACTGACCTAATTCACACCTTGTACGTTTTCTTTAAGAGGAATTGTGTTTCAAGCCGATAAGCTATTTTTTGAATTAAGTGTGTGTACATCAAATTAGGCTGACCTAATTGATTTGTAAGAATGTAATAGCATATATATATGAAACATTTTTGTATTGAAGATGTGACATATGTGAAATGTGTGACATGTGATAAGCAGTGATGTGTGATAGTGCGATTTTATGTGAGCTTGTATGTATGAGTTATGTATCAAGGAAAAATTGTAGTATGTGTCATAAGATTGTAAACCTGTATAGGATTTGTATTTCAAAGCTTAATTGGAATTGAATTCAACACAAGAAAGGTGTATTCCATCAGCTCAATTTTTGGTAGTGAGCCACATTCCATTTTGTAATCAATTCAGGTTGTGAGCCTTTCAAGGATAGTGTGTCCTAGCAGTGTGCCCCTACAATATCTTATGACTAGATATAATATATTGTGAATCCTCACCATGGATTTTCCCATTTTGGGTTTTCCACGTAAAAATCTTGGTGTTTATGTGTTATGTGGTGTTAAAATCTCTTTCATATCTTTATTTACAATTAGAGTTAGATGTTCTTTAATTTTTTGATGGTTTATAGCTTAATTTTTTAGTAGAATACTGATTCACCCCCCTCTCAATATTTTGGGTGTTCAACAATTGGTATCAAAGCTTGGTTCCTTTAGAAAATCCTATCAGTTTGAGGAAGATCTTAGAATCTGAACACATGGTTGACAAAAGGTGTCTTATTCCTCCAGAATAAATCTCTACAATCAAATACACTGGAGATGAATACATAATTAAAAAATAAGAACTTAATACTACTCTTGAAGATCTTGATACATTCGAAAGGGAGAAAGATATTTTGAAGGAGAACCTGAATGAAGCAAATGAATGCATAAAAAATTTAAGAGAGAAAATCAAGAAGTTTAAAGAAAGGCACATAGAAATCAGTGATTAGTTGAAGAAAGCAAATGAGGACATCACCAGATTAAAATTGCAGGTGGAAGAGAAAAGGAAAATTGAGGATTGTTAGAAAGCTAAAAGTTAGAGCAAGATTAAAGAATGCATCAAGCTTGAACAAGAAGTGGTAACCCTAAGATCAAATATGGAGAAAGCTAGAGCTCATGAGGACAAATTTAAAACAAGTACTACAATTCTTGATGATTTTATTGCAATTCATAAACCTTATAAGGATAAAGGTGGTTTGGGACTTGAAGAAGGACAAAGTTCAAAAACAAATCCGACATCTAACAAGGTTGAAAATAAAAAGTAGACTCAAGGAAATGGTAGATAGAACAAGAACCAAAGAAGCAATAGCAGGACTCCTATCATACAACCTAATGCTCAAAGGTACCCATCTTTCAATGGTATTTTTTTTTCATGTAATAAATTTGGTCATAGGGCAACAAAATGTAGAAGTAGAATGAATTAGAATGTTGGATTCTTCTCTAGAAAATGCTTTGCATGCAATAAATTTGGACATAGAGCTACTAAGTGCATAAGTCAAATAATAATGATGGATAGATTTAATATTGGTAGAATAATTCAATCTTTTCAAGGTTATTGCTACACATGTAATGCATTTGGTCATAAGGATAAATAGTGCAGATCAAGGATGAATTCAAATAATTTTGGTTAGAAAAATGTTGTGTGCTACATTTGTAACAAACTAGGACATATTTCAAGATTCTGCAAAAGCAAAAATGGAAATGAATCTAATCTAGTACAAAGGAACAAACCTGTGAATAAAGTTGATACTACTGAAGTAAAGAAGAAAATGGAGAAGATCTAGAAGAAGAAGGAAGAGTCTGAGAACAAGGATGAATCTAACACATTTGTTCTTCCATTTGGTGTAGACAATTCTTCTAAAAACTAAATCCAATACTAGGTTTAGGGGGAGCAATTACAGAGAAATCTAACAAACCCCTGATATATGAGGTGTCAAGTAGTGTCATGAAGATATGTTTTGTAAAATGACATTATGAAGGTGTTGAAAAATATTCTGGTAGAAAATATGAAAATTTGAAGATTTGTAGAGCATTTTAGAGTTTATAGGGTATTCATAAGGTGTTTATTGACTTTTTGAAAATTGAATGCAATAAATGCAAAATTAGGGCATATTGGTAAAGTATAAAGTGAAATTCTAAGTCAAGTTAAATCAATTTTATGCATTTGGAGTAATGAGTTGGAGGAGTGTTAAAGGTGATTGAAAGAATTTGGCATAAAACCTTAGTTTTTGTCGAAACGTGAAAAAGGTATTTACATCTATCTATACTTTGTGAATTTGTATTAAAAGTAATTTGCATTAGCATCTATATAAGAATTGAGGGAGAAATGGCCACACCAACCATGGTTGAGACTTCTGAGAGACCTAGACTGAAATTCAAAAGGTTTTCATGGACATTTTTTGACATTGACCCTGTCGGTGCATTTTCACAAATTCCTAATCATGTAATTCCCATCGAGGACACTAGAACCTACATTCATGGCAAATTGGAAGAATTTAACCATCATGTACACAAGAATCAATGGATAAAGGAGTTAACTAGAGAAAATTTCTTAGTGAAACTTGAGTATGAAATCCTTGTATAGAAGAAGTTGGATGTGCGGAATTGGTTTCCTAACTTTTTTAGTGAAATGGATGCGAAGTATGTGAGGATAGAACAAAGTAAGGTGCATGATAAGTTTGTATGGACAGATGTTCTTGAACTAATTTCTAAAGATGTGATCAAAGTTCTGACTAGACTTTGTGACATTGGACTCATACCAATATTGAAGTCTGTGAAAAATGATGTGGTTATGAAGTTAACTGGTGCCACATATGATGGAAGAGAATTGACTACCAAACCTATTACCAACCGTGCTATGAGGTATGTGGCAATCATGATAGGTCACAAGATTTACTTCACCAACAAAGGAAATTCGGTGTTTGCAATTGCAGTTTATGTTGCACATGATATGGTAGTAAATGATGAAGACTACAATTTATGTAAAGTTTTAATAGCAACAACTTATGGATAACTTGAGCCAAACCAAGACAAAGAAATATCCATTCAAGTTTGGAAAACTGATAGTCTATTTGTTGTTTTACTTTCTAAGAGAGCTACCTAGGAAGAAAACATAATATGGGATACTAGCAGACTAACAGTACATCAAATATTTGATTACCTGAGTAACATTAAGGATTTCAAGGCATAGGGTAATGCTCTAACTGCATTTTTGTAGTTTTCTAGAATGACATGCATGAAAGAGAGAGAATTCCAAAGAGTTTGGTACCCAAACATGCAAATGATATAACTTTCCTGATATCCACTAATGAGTGCATTATAGAGGTAGTAGAACCTAGAACTCTATGGATAGAGCCTCTAGGATATGAGATTGATGATAAAATGGATGATTTTCTCATTGGAATATTACTAAATAGCCCCAAGGATCCCTCTTAGCCCTGACATGGTACATATGAAGAGAAGTCAACTAAAGTGTTTTTGGAAACTTCAACACCTCAAAGAGCAAAAAGGGTAAATAAAAATGTTGAGGAATATTTTAAACTGCATAACTTACTAAGGATGATGTTGATAAGTTAAGGGAAGTTGCAGCAAAGAAGAGTGCCAAAGGGGTTGAATTATCCTCCAACCTAGAAAATCAGGGAGATCATCTTCCACTACTACCTCTGCATATCCATCAACACCCAGTGCAGCTACAATAGTGAAAGAAAAGAAGGTAGAACACAGTGCTCCGATAATAGTTAATGTAACTGCTTCCATTAGACCCAACACTAGAGATTCCAAGAGGAAGAATATACCTCATGTTGCACCTCCTACTCCCTCCAAAAAAGAATAAAGCAAAAGGAAAGCAGAAAAAGGAACATGAGTGATGTGGTACAAGAGGAGATTGACCTTGGCTTGAAGGAAGAAGTTCAGTTGAAAAGTTATATAAGAAGCCGTGTCTCCACCAGCGATGAAGATATCTCATAAGTGACTGGAACATAAAATGTTGTGGACTCATCTAATGAAGAGGAGAAAAAGGATGAAAATAATGCTTTCACAATTCATGTGCATGAGAAGAAGGGTGAAGAAGGCACATCATAACCTATGGAGGAAAATCCCAACTCTCCTCTAGTAAGAGACCACTCTCCTTTAAGATTGGAGCCTTTAGTAAATAATATGATAAAATCTGAAGATCTTCTAGCTACTACTAAATTATTTAATGAAGTTAATGAAGAGGCTAAGGAAACAATTATAAATGATTTCATTCTATACATGGTTATTTTTTATAAGAGTATGAAAGATATAAGAAAGAAGGTAACTGATAATGTATGGGAAGCTCTAATACAAAGAGGGCATGAATTTGTAAATATTGATGACAAGATCAAGTTTGATGCCTTGAAAACTTGTGGATCCTCCTTTTCTAAGGATGATACTGCTAAGCTATTAGCAGAATATTCTAAGAGTTAAACAAAGAGTCACCATTCTCATGACAAGAGAAAAAAGCAGCGCAAAAAGGTCAAAGCTAGAGACTTTTTTCACAGTGAAAGACATGGCAAAGAAAATTGGGATGAGTTCTATTTCTTCATCTCATATAGCTCAAGTACATGAGCCTAATAAAGACAAAAACATTGACACAGATGAGGTGATTCCCCCTACCACCACTTTACCTATTTTCAAAGAAGTAAAGGATCATTTGAATAAGGTTGATGATATACATGCCTATTTGGAGACATCCACTCCTTCAGATGATAGAAAGGATAGAACCAAAGAAAATATGAAGTTCATTACCATAATGATACCAATGACAATCCACAAGAATACCATGAGAATAACAAAAAAAATGGTGAAGAAGATAAAAATATGGAGAAGGAAGCAACGATAAAAAGAGTGATGATAGAAAGGATGATGAGGAAAAGAAGGAGAAAGAAAATAAAAACAAACCATCAAAAAATCCTTTCAAAGAGGAAGAAAAGGAAAAGAAAGAAGAAAATAAGGAAGAAACAAAGGTTGGAAGAAGTGAAGAAGAATCTTCAAAGACCATTGAGCCATCAAAGCCATCCAGAGAATCATCCAAAAATACTCTTAAGGGTCATTTGTCAAGGAAAATAAGGTTTCAACTCCAATAACATCTAGGCTATGTGGATTTGAGTAAGATCTCACCAGTTCAAAGGATAGAGCTCTGTAGTACTCTTCTTGACTCTGGTAATAAGGAAATTATTGAAACTCATCATAAAGGGACTGAACTGATTAATGATTCCATCAAGGATTTACAAGATATAGCTCGCAATGCTACAATTGATGAATCCTTAGCTTCTATTGAGAATTTAAATCTCTTGGTTGATTCACTCAAAGAATATACCTCTAGTCTAAAGGAGCAAACTGAAAAAGAGGTTGAGATAGGGTTATTGGAGAAAAGGTTACTAGTACTGTAGGAAAAATGTGCAACCACACATAGCATGGTGTTACAATGTTTAAAAGAGGTAAAGGAATATGGAGAGGAGGATCAAATGTTGTTTGTGTAATGCATACTGTGGTTGAATGCCACTCGAGGTATTGATGACTTAATGGACTCAATAGAGTCACAACTTTCAAATGCCTCTGGAGCCTACAACATTGAAGATGACAAAGATTATGCCTCCTAGGCTTCCATTTTAGACTTGAATAACAAGTTTCTCACCTTACAAAGGAAAAAAGAGGATGCAATAAGGTGGTTTGGACAACTTAGAGATCTAGTGAAGTCCAAACATATTCTAGTTTCAAGTGCCCTGGCAGATGCTGAGAAACTTGACAAGATAAAGCTTAATCCATCCACTCTGGAAGAAGGTGAAGAAAGCTTAGTAGAACTAGAATCATTACACAAAGAACTTGTCATCGCAAAGGGGATCTAGGATGATGGAAAACCTACTTGGGAAGCCATTCTCAAGGAATTAGAAGGTGCCCCCAGTTCTAGGTAAAAAAAAAACTCTCTTTTGTTATTTTAGTTTATTTTTGGCACACCCTTTGTCCCTGATGTCAAAGGGGGAGAATTTTTGGTGCGGAGAAATTTTGCTAAGTTTTGGAACCCTAAAGGAGATGTTTTGAATTTTGAAGAAGTTGTGATGTATATTTGAAAGGGGGAGCTCACACAGTTTAGGTTTACAATTTTGAAGAACTTAGTTTTTGAAGATTCAATTTTTTGGCACATGTTGCCATCAATGATAAAGGGGGATATTTTTGGATGAATGAAGAAGAAACCATATGGTGTGTTGTCATTGATTCCAACATTTTTTAGTGACAATTTTGTCTAATTTGGTAAATAGTGTTTTTGTTATCCTGTTTTGGTAATTTGGTCCGAAATTGCTCATAGTAGAATATCGACCTATTTTTTTTAGTATGTTATTTGAGATTATTAAATGCATCTATGAACAATTTTTCAACATTTTTGGTTGAATGAAATGAAAGATACAAATGACAAAACTTTGACATACAATTTTGTGATCAAGTCTCCTTCTAGCCGACATGAATAAGTGGTATGAAGTCTAATATGTTGTGTAGATGTTAAAGAGATCCTTTTTAGGTTTGTGTTGACCTAATTCACACCTTGCACATTTTGGTTTAAGTGCAAAAGGAATTGTGTTTCAAGCCGACAAGTTATTTTTTGAATTCAATGTGTGTACATCAAATTAGGCCGACCTAATTGATGTGTAAGAATGTAATAGTATATATATATGAAACATTTATGTATTGAAGATGCGACATATGTGAAATGCGTGAAATGTGATAAGAAGTGATGTGTGATAGTGTGATTTTATGTGAGCTTATATGTATGAGTTTTGTATCAAGGAAGAATTGTAGTATATGTTGTAAGACTACAAACCAGTACATAATTTTGTATTTCAAAGCTTAATTGGAACTAAATTCAGCACAAGAAAGGTGTATTCCATTAGTTCAATTTTTGGCAGTGAGCCACACTTCATTTTGTAATCAATTTAGGCTGCGAGCCTTTCAAGGATAGTGTGTCCTGGTAGTGTGCCCTTGTAATATCTTATGACTGATTATAATATATTATGAGCTAATCCTCACTGTGGTTTTTACCATTTTGGGTTTTCCACATAAAAATCTTGGTGTTTATGTGTTATGCGATGTTATGATCTCTTACATATCTTTACTTACAATTGCAGTTAGATGTGCTTTAATGTTTGGATGGTTTATAGCTAAATTGTTTAGTAGAATAATGATTCACCCCTAGGATCTCAGTATTTTGTGTGTTCAACAATAGATATATAAGGATGTAAGGAAGTATGTTCAAAATTGCAAAATTTGTCAAGTTACAAAAGGGAGTAGTCAGAATACCAGATTGTATAAACCTTTGATAGTACCAGAAAAACCATGGGAAGATTTGAGCATGGATTTCATTTTGGGATTACCTAGGACACAATGAGGACATGATTCAATAATGGTAGTTATGGAAAATTTTTCCAAAATGACACATTTTATTTCTTGTAAGAAGACTAGTGATGTTGTGCATGTGGCTAATCTATTTTTCAAAGAGATTGTGAGATTGCATGGATTAACAAAGAGTATAGTTTCAGATAGAGATACCAAATTCATTGGATACTTCTAGAGGAAATTGTGGAAGAAGATGAAGATAGATTTGAAGTTTAGCTCAGCATATCACCCACAGATAGATGGAAAAACAAAGGTAGTGAAAAAAATTCTAGGTAACCTATTGAGATGTTAAGTTAGGAATAAGGTAGGAAGTTGGGATATAGTTTTACCATAGGCAGATTTTGCATACAATAATTCAGTAAACCAGAGTACAAGAAAGACACCATTTCAAATTGTTACCAGAGTAAGTCCTAGAGGAGTTGTAGATTTAAGAGACATCAGTATGGAGAATAAAAGGAGCACAGAGAAGAAGAGTTTGCAGATTTCATGGACACATTGCATAAGAAGGTCCAAAAGCATTTGGAAGACATGAATGAAAACTATAAGGAGAAGGAAGATGAACATCAGAGACATAAGGAATTTGTTGTTGGAGATGAAGTAATGGTATATTTGAGAAAGGAGAGAATTCCAGTTGGTACATACAATAAGCTACATATGAGGAAGTTTGGACTATGTAAGATTGTAAGAAAGTTTTATTTTGGAAATGCATATGAAGTGGAGTTACTAGAGACATTGGGTATATCACCTATCTTCAATGTTGTAGAGATACACGAGTTTCATAAGGGAGAATCATGTGATAGTGGAAATGAAGTAGATTTGAAGGAGAAATTACCACATTAGAAACCAAAGGAGATTGAGCAAGTTTTGGATACTAGGACCGGAACAAGCACTAGGAACAAGCAATAAAAAGAATATCTGGTGAAGTGGAAAGGTAGACCAGTGGAGGATTCATCATGGATTTTGCAAGCTAAGGTGGACTGTCTTGGTTTTCCTCTTAGCCCTGGAAAGTGAGGGACTCACTTTTCTTGTAGCCCTGGGTGTCTGATATAGGAGTATCCCTAGTTGTAAAGCAATCCTATATCAACCAAACAATTCTTTTCTTGTATTGCATTTAGTAGCAGTTTCAATATTTTATTTTACCAAATCATTGTTCTCAGCTCATGAAGTAGGATATAAAATCTCGACATGGACATCTACTACATGTCCAAATTCCAGACCATTTTCATTTTCCTACCAAAATTTTTCACTCTTAGAATTTCACTGTATTACCAGACAGAGCATTTGAGGCCGACTTGTTCCAGATTCCTTAGTGCAGACCTATCCTAGATTGTGTGCAGCTTGATTGAACATCATGCAAGCATCTTGGGTTCATTGGGACCTATCTTAAAGATTCATGAGATAATTCATTTCACATTTGAGGCCGACATTCATTTGGATCACTCATCAAGTTATTAACCTTATGGTCGACGCTTACCTATATTGGAGTTGGAGAAGTGTATTTATAAGTGTTGTAATCATTTGTAGATCATCATTAGGTATTTCATCATCAGTTAGATTTAATACATTCTTGTATAAACCCTTCAGGGGCATGTAAGAAAGCACGCCAACCAGTAGTCTATTGTAAGCCTCTAAGGCAAGGCCTATGAGTTTGGATACTCAATCGTGTGGCCAATTTGCATGTAAGCATTCAATATTAATAAAGAGCCTTGATTTTGCATCAATTTTGTGTTGAATCATTGTTGCATGGTCTAGTTGGATTGTTCTTTCTAGAATCCTCCTACCGTGACTACACTAGTTATCTCTTGATATATTGTAAAAGACTCAATATTGTAACATTGTTTTCAGTAGTATTTGTGATCCTAAATGTTTATGAACCCCAAATATGCAAAAACAACAATAATTCAATGAAAGAAAACAAAAAGGGACACCTCAAGATTAGCCTAAGAAATTGTTAACACAAAGAGATAAGATTAAAAAAGATTGAAAATGATTATAAATGGTTATACCTTCTCTTTGCAGCTGAAACTCCTTGGTTGGCCCTTGATTTTGGATTGTTTTTTATGCTCCTTATATGGCTATTGATGTAGCTAAATGCAAGACTAAGTAGATGATGGGATGCAAATGCAAAATGGCTAAAATGGATGATTAGATGAGTGCACAAAATGATAGCATAAGGTTGCAAAATGGCTAAGTGTTGTAAATGTCTTAGAGGAGGGGGTATTTATAGAGGAATTTGGATTCTCTAGAGAATTCAATGGTTGAGATTGAGCCACCAAGATCAAGATTTAGGGCTAAGGTGAGTTGAGGACTCACAAGCCCTCACATCTTGACATGTGGAATGTGAGATGGCCAAGGATAAGATGATGTGGAAGTGAGGTGGAAGGGAGGTACATGATGTGTAAGAAGAACATGTACCTTGCACTACTGGATTTGACACCATTTTTCGACGGGCGTTCATCGATCGTTCGACAAATCTCTGTTGGAAGAGCGACGCAATGGCAAAAATCTTTGTCGCTATTTTTTCATCACAAGGCTGATGACAAATTAAACGTCAAAATAACGGCGAAGAATTGTCGGTCGGCAGCATCGTGAAATACCTTAGGATTTTGTCAGAATATCGACGAAACCTTTGTTTATCCACTGATGAATTACACTAGAAGTTCATCGTCGGTTCGACGAAATGGGCAAGTAGTAGCGTGGAAACAACATGGAACATTCATCGAAATAGCGACGAAATACTAAAGTAGTAGCGTTGAAAGAACACCAAAAGTTCATCGAATGTGCGACGAAATACTAAAGTAGTAGCATCAAAAGAACACCAAAATTTCATTGAATGTGCGACGAAATAGGCAAGTAGTAGCATCGGCTGCGCACCAAAAGTTCGTCGAAAGTGCGACGAAATTAGCAAGAAGTAGCATCGAAACAACGCGAAAAGTTCGTTGACTTTGTGACGAAATTAACAAGCAGTAGTGTTGGAAGAACACTAAAAGTTCGTCGAAAGTGCGACAAAATTGGCAGGGAGTAGTGTGGTAGCAATGCTAAAATATCATCGGAAGGGCGACGAAATGTGTAGGGAGTTACGACGAAATTGTCATCATAGCTATAGAAACTTCGTCGAGCCTTTCTATTGATTTGTCGGTGGTTATCGTCGAAATTGCGATGAAGAAGCAAAATTAAAAAAAAAATTATATATTCGTGGAAATGTACCATTGTGGAGACTGACGACTGATCATCCATATAGACTGCATATTGGTTTGATGCTTCAAACGATGCATTTCTTATATTGAAAAGTGCATTACCTTATTGAGCTTCTCTTTGTTTTGAGTATAGTTTAATATTCTCTACTTAACAAGGCCAACCACGTGACGGTGGAAGCTCATTTGCCCCTCCTCACATCACTCGGCCAATTCCCCATACCCAATCATATGACATTAATCATTGATTCATCCATTAATAACATATAACATTCATTCATTCATCCATTAATAACATATAACATTCATTCATTAACATATAATATCTTACACTAATATATTCACATTCATTCATTAACATATAATAATCATTCTTTCCGCTTTAAGCATATTATCAAAAATATGGTTGTCATGATATGATTACAATCACTTTTTTGTTTCTTTGAAA
>VDFB02357294.1:0-20648 GCA_007258455.2 Sequoia sempervirens | reverse complement strand
TGAATGTGGAAATCAAATGATGAATGACTATAACAATGGTATGATATTTCAATCTTTCAATGGCTGCTATTATACATGAAATGGATTTGGGCATAAGGCTAATCAATGCATATCTAGAGTAAGTAGAAGTAAGCTTGTTCAAAATGTCAAATGCTACAAATGCAATAGGTTATGACACATTGCTAAGTTCTACACAAGCAAGGACATGAAACCCTTTGTTTCACTGAAGAATAATGATCCGGTAAAGAATGTGGATCTAGTAGAAGTGAAGAAGGAGATGAGTAAGATGGAAAATAGAGGATAATGAGGTTAAGAATGACTCTGTTCTAGCTTCTGGTGCAGATGTTTCCTCCAGAAACTAAGTGAGAGCTTTGGCTCAAGGAATTTTGAACAGAAGATCTTTAAGCCCCTGCCAAAGATATGATGTTGATGCCTTCAACATGTGGATATAAGGTGTAGGTTGATATGCTTGACCTATTGGTGAAAACATCAGTGGAAAATATTATGTTGTAGAATTTTGTGGAGCAATTGAAGGTGACTGTGCTATCACAGTTAGGTTTTATCAGCTTTTGGTTGAACTTCAAATCAGTGCATTCAATGCATTTTAGGTAATTTCAAAAGGGTTTATAAGTGATTTTACATATATTTAAGTCATTTACAAACACAAATTTGAGGAGAGAAAAGAAGATAAGGAGTAAAGTGAAGTGATTCAAAATTCATGCACGAAACCCTAACTGGTAGAGATTCAAAAGGTTTTTATAGATTTCTACTTTGCTCTAGTTGCAGAAGCATTTCAAATTTTTGCAAGATGTATACTCCACAAGTTATCAAGGTTGTAGGCTGTCCTTGACCTAAATTTAAGAGGCGCCCTAATAAGTTAATGATGATTGATCCAGATGGAGCATTTTTGAGTATTTTGTATGGTGTGTTGCATACAAAATATGTTAGGATTTACATTCATGAAAAATTAGAAGAGTATAACCACTCTAAGCTAGGAGGTGTATGGTTTAATGAGCTTATCATAGATGAGTTTGAATTGAAACCTGAGTTCTAGAGCCTGACGAAGAAGAAGCTTGATGTTTTGAATAACTTCCCCATATTTTGCACGTTGATGAGTGGATTAGATATACATTGAGTGGGATTCATGACAAGTTTATGTGGTCAAATATACTATATATGATTAATAAGGAGGCAATTAGGGTTGTAACAGGGTTATGTTCTAAAGGATCAGTTTTGATACTCAAATCAGTGAAAAATAAAATGGTGATGAAATTAACAGGTGAAAAATATGGCAAGAGAGCCTTGAATATCAAGGACATTAAAGATCCTACAATAAAATATGCATTAATGATGATGGTGTAGAAGATATACTTTACAAACGGAGAGAACTATGTTTCTGCTACTACCATCAACATTGGATATGAGATGGTAAAGAAAGGTGCTAATTTTGATTTGTGTGAGTTGTCAAGGGAAAAAATCTTGGAGAATTTATAAAAGAACAAGGACTCTCGATACCCCTTTCGGTTTGGGAAATTGATTATTTTTTTATTATTTTATTTCCTAAATGAGGTCCCCAAAATTAGGAATATTGTATGGTTGAAGGAAATACTAGTGGCTATTCAAATCGGAGACCACCTGATGAGATTAGATGATGAAGACACTTAGAAGAAAGCATTATGGGGATTTTAAAATTTTTTCCAAGAGAATATACAAGGTAGAGAAATGATTTCAAAAAGTGTGGTAGAGAAATAAAAAAATGAAATTATCTTCATGGTGAGTAAGGATTGATGCATAATAGAGGTTATTGAGCCTAGAATAGTATGGATCCCAAAAATAGGATATGAGGTTGTAGAAGAGGTAATTGTTGGTCTAGTAGATCATATGATTAACATTCCTAGAGATACAATTGAGGGAAGATATGGAATTATGAGGAAAATTTGATGAAAGTACATATGGAGAACAAGAAGAAGGAAATTAGCAAAAATGTTTAGAAGATGACTACATAGGTTGTAGAGATGACGAGACTTCCTAAGGAATCTGTGGAGAAAGATACAAACATTTCTATTTCTTTAGAAGGTGCCCACAACACAAGAAGATCAAGTAGAATTGGTACCCCTTCTTTGGTTGCCCCCAAGTCCTCTAGGACTAAACCTTTTTCCAGTGGAACAAATAGAAAAGAGCCAACCAGTGCTCCGATTAAACAACAGAGTGTGTCTGTGAAGGAAAAGAGTGTTCCAATGAAGCAACAAAGTGATCCGCAAAGGAGAAAGAAAGAAAAAGGAAAGAAGAGAGGAGTATATGAGTTTAAATGTAGATGAACATGAGGAAGAAGAGGAAGGGCCATAGTTGGTTCAAAATAGAAAAATAGGTGTCTCTCAAGCAAAGACAAGTGCAAAGAAGGTTAAGGTTGATATTGTGGAAACTGATAGTGAAGCAAAATTGGAGAAGGAGAAACAAGCATTCATGATTCATATGAGGGAGAAGAATTATGAAAGAAAATCACTCAAAGGAAAAGCAAATAAGAAGGACAATTCCCCTCCAATAAGGAAACATAGTCCTATGAAATTAGATGCATTATTTAATGGCATAGTTGAGCATGAGATATTGGAACATAATATTGCATTATATCCCACTGTAGATTTTAGATGCATAGGACAATTGAGAAGGGGGGTGAATTAGTTGTATACTTTTAAAACATTGGAAACCCTCATAAACATTCAGATCTGCATTAGTTCTCAAACCCTTATCCACCATTAAATTCTTAACATGCATTAACAAAATGTAAACATGTAAAGCAATAATGCAAACACATTAAACACATAAGAACACCAGATTTACATGGAAAACCCAAGAAGGAAAAAACCATGGTGAGGATTAGCTCACTAATATACGAATTGCAACACCAAATATAATAAGGTTCACTTCCCAAAAAGATAAAGAAAGGCTCACTTCCAAATGAATCACTATCCAGAAGAAAAAAGAAAAAGGGGTGGCTCATTGCCAATTTGAACTGCGAACAATGCATATCTCATATGCCGAAGGTATAGTTCCACTGAAGCACAAACAACTCATCAAACAGACTAAAATGTAGACATCTTCTACTCACTACATTAGGAATTCATAAGCATTAAGGCTCACACTCATATCAACACGCTTGATCACTTTCACATCTTTTGCATCACACACTTCACTCTTAGTCCACACAAAAATTCTACTTGCATTTATACCCTCTGCGACCTAAAAAATATCAATTAGGTAAGCCTTAATGAAATGCATACACCTCAACCATGTAACACCAAATAGGTCAGCACCAAACACTTCCAAAACATAAAGAAGTGAAGAAAAACCATGCCACTACTTAAATAGGACCTAAATCTACACAAACAAACTTCTCAACACTTCCTCAATCAACAATTATCCTCCGCAATTGACACTAGCACGCCAAGTTGAACAAACTTGTACTAACACTAACAAGCGACTCAAAATGCATTTCTCAAGGTTTAAAAACATCTCATAGACCACACAGTAACACTCCATACTATTCAAGGTCCACTACTTTAGTTGATTGTTGATAAGGTAATTAGGGAAGTTTACTTACAAGACAATAAGCTTCTCAGGGTTGTGCAAGTGTATGATATGTGGAAAGGGCAAGGACAAATTGGAGGCCTATTTTTTCATCATTTCTTATTGAATGGTAATGCATATATTTCAGTATTTGATGCCATAAAAAATACTTTGGAGATGCAAAATTCCAGATATTTGTAGCAAGCACTTGAGAGGCATGTGGGTGTGGTAGGGGAAGACTTAGCTGAGAGGATAAAGAAGAAAGTAAATGCACTATTAGCTTTGTTTTCTCATGTCCTCAATGAACGAGTTTGAATTGTTGCACCTGTTCCAGAGTTGCATGAATGGTGGATGTTCATGATAATGTTCTGGTGACTCCAGCTAATCCTGTGGGGGACGCTCATGATAATATCAACTCTTCTCTCCACCCATGCCATGTTCATATTCTAAATCTCAATACCTCTCCACCTACATAGTCTGTAGTGGGAAAATTTTAGGAGCAATAGGGAGAGAATGAGATTCAAGTTGATATAATGGAAGAGTAAGGAGGATACTGTTAAAGTGTTTTTGTCATATGATATTTTGTTAAGGGGCTCATCTAGTAAATTTTGTATATTTCATCAATGGGTCTATAGGATCTTCAAATAGGGGATGTTCCACAATACATAGACTCTATGGGTAGGGGATGGTTGTATAGGGTTTTCAAATAGGGGTTGTGAAAGAATACTATATAAAGGAAAATACATAAAATCTATGGGCAGGGGATGGGAGATTTTTTGTTAGCTACAAGCATTCATGTTGATGTATCTGGCTAGCAAGAGCCATTGATCCTAAATTTTGTAAAAAAATATTATTATATATTAATATATATATACAGGCTAAATGCATTTCACCTAAAAAAAAACTCCATACTATTCATACAACATTTTAGAATACCCCAACACCATCAAAATATACTGCACAACTACTGTAACCACTTGAAACACAAGAACACCATTCTGTGTAACCAAACATACTGATACAGACATCCAACACACCAAAAAACCTTTTGGAAAAACTCAACACCTAGAAATTTAAAGGAAGGTAGATATAACCATTATAAGCATGTTCCCAAATCCACAACACCAAAAACTTTACTACAAAGAATGCATAGCAATCTCATTTCTCTTAGACAATACTGCTTCATAGTTCACACACTAGTGAACACAAATTATTATACCACATGATCTAGAACCTGAAAATATAAATATAAATAATTTGAACACTTCTGATTACCATGTCCAAAATTCATGGGCATATCTTCAAGCATGAAGAAATGCAGAGACAAACACTGAACACCACTCTATCACACTGAAACATCTTTTATTCAAATTTTCTCAAAAGCACTTGGAAACCAATCACCAAAAACACCATCTCAACATATGCAACACCTTCTTAGCATCTCAACCATATAAGAGGTTGATAGCCACAAACACTTACTCATCATTTCTACATACTTGAACACACTTACTTCCTCAGGGGTTGGCATCAATGCAACAATACTTTGTTGACATCAATGAAAACACGAGTTTCCAAAAATCTCCCCCTTTGATTGACAACAAAACATCAATAACAACAACAACCAACAACAACGCATACTACTCACTAGTATACACTACTCACCTTACACAAACATTTATTCTCTCCTTTTCTTCATATGCTTTTTCAAATTTCTCCCACTTTGACATCAATGGAAAAAGGACAATACATAGTTTCTTTTCTCAAATAATACATTTTCATACTCTCTCCCCCTATGGTCTTTAGATCATATCAACTTCTACACTATGGTTTTTCAACCTCTTCAACTTTTTGTCCCTCTTTGGAAACATACAAAGAGAAACACCTACATACTCCACTCATTCTCTTGTACTATCTTCCTGCATACTCCCCCTTAGGAATACACAATATGCTTTATCAGATTGCATCAACCAACAACTACTAGTACCTACTCCCCCTGAGAGGTATCCTTCACCATCAGTCCAGGACCAAGAGATATATCTTGAAATGCTTCCTGGAAAGATGCACACACTTATGCATCTAGTTGAAAGAAGGAGGGGTAATAACACCTAAATTCTCCTGAAGATACTCAAAAGTATCTTTTGGAAGACCCTTTGTGAAAATATCAACAACCTAATCCTTAGTAGGCACATACTCCAACTTTACCTCATTCTCTACAAATTTCTCTCTCAAGAAATGATATTGGATTGAGATATGTTTTTTTCTTGAATGCATTACCAGATTCTTTGAAATATTAATTGTACTTGTATTATCACACAAGATAGGAATAGGCTTATCATATGAAACTATGATATATTTCAATGTTTGCTTCATCCACACAACCTATGTACAACATGATGCTGCTACAATATATTCTACTTCTACAGTAGATAATGTCATTGAATCCTAATTCTTACTCAACCATGAAACCAACTCAATTCAAAGAAATAAAGCACCACCACTTGTACTTTTATTATCATCTACACATCCAACCCAATCTACATTTGTATATGCACTCAAAGAGAAGTCAATATCATTAGGATACCAAAAAACATAATCTAGAGTTCCCTTCAAAAATATGAATATCCTCTTCATTGCTACAACATGAGATTCTTTGGGATCTTCTTGAAATTTAGCCACAAGAAAAACTAAATGCATGATATTTGGTCTAGTAGCAGTAAGGTACAATAGTCCACCAATCATTGATCTATACTTGTTTTGATCTGTCTTAGGAGATTCATCATTCTTACTCAACTTACAACTAGTAACCATAGGAGTACATACCAGTTTAGATTCATCCATTCCAAACTTCTTCAACAATTCCTTAACATACTTAAACTGTGATATGAATATACCTTTATTTGATTGACTAATCTGCAAACCAAGGAAAAAATTCATCTCCCCACACATTGACATCTCAAATCCTTCCTACATTTCTTCTGCAAACTTCTTGCACATATCTTCATTTCCTCCAAATATTATGTCATCAACATATACCACCACAATTAAGATTTATTCTCCTTCAACTTTGAAATACATATTGCTATCTGCAGTACCTTTTCTAAAACCTTGCCTGCAACAAATACTTATCTAACCTTTCATACCAAGCTCTGGGAGCTTGCTTCAATCCGTACAATGCTTTCTTCAATTTGCAGACCATAATTGCATCTTCTGACAACTAAAAACCTTCTGGTTGTTCAATGTATACCTCTTTTCCAATTCACCATTTAAGAATGCATACTTCACATCCATCTGATATACTTTGAAATCCTTATGTGCTGCAAAAGCTAAAAAATCTTGATAGCTTCCATTCTTGCAACTGGAGCAAAAGTTTCTTCAAATTCCATACCTTCAACATGTGAGTAACCCTTACACACAAGTCTAGCCTTATTTTTGACAATTTTTCCATCTTCATTCAACTTGTTCTAGAATACCCACTTAGTACCAATCACATTCTTGTTTTCCGATCTTGGGACTAATTCCCAAGTCAGATTCTTCTCTATCTGTTCTAACTCTTCCTTCTTTTCTTTGACCCAATTTTCATCTTTGCATTCCTCAATCACATTCCTCAATCACTGATTTTGGTTATACCTCAAAAAGTAAACATAAATTTACTTGTTCCTCTATCATAGCATCTTTTCTTCTTGTTAGCACACCTTTTCTCTTATCTCCAATGATTTGATCTTCTGAATGATTCTTTTGCACATACTTAGGAGTCTTACGATTCTTTTCTGGAGCTTCTTCCTCTTCAACTGTCACCTCTTTTCCTTTGTCTTCAATATCTTCTTCACTACAAGGGGATTCATCAAATTCATATCCTTCTATTAGTACTAAAATTTGGTGTGGTTCTTCATCCACTTTGATACTTTCACTCTCAACAATCTTCTTGAACCTTTTATTGTAGCACCGGCAGGCCTTGCTTCTTGTAGAGTATCCAAGGAAGATTACTTCATCAGATCTTGCATCAAAATTTCCTAAGTTTTCTTCATCTCTTTTGATATAACATTTGCTTGACCTTTATTAAGAATGTATACTACAGTATGAATTGCTTCTCTCCAATAGACATCCAAAATATTAGCTTCCTTCATCATTGTCCTAGCTGCTTATTGGATTGTTCTATTTTTTGTTTCCACAACTACATTCTGATGAAGATTTCTATGGGTTGACAAATGCCTCTTTATTCCACGATCCTCACAAAATCTATTAAAATCATTTGAATTAAACTCACCACCTCTATTAGATCTCAAACATTTAATTTTCATATTCATTTCATTCTCAACCATAGCCTTAAATTGTTTAAACTTGTCTAGAGCTTCTAATTTTTCTTTAAGAAATGTAACCCAAGCCATTCTAAAATAATCATCAATTAATAACATGAAATACCTATCACCACATGAGATTCTAATTTTGGTAGGTCCACAAAGATTTGTATGCTCTAACTCAAAGGGACTTGTGCTAGAATATTCTTTTGTCTTGAATCTTGCCTTTGTTTGCTTTCCAACTTGATATTCTTTGCAGATTGCATTGATAGGCTTTATGATCTTTGAAAAATCTCTCACAAAATTAGTTTATCCTTGCTAGGCTATCAAAACTTATATGACCCATTCTTCTATGCCATAGCCAACTTTCATTAGTTTGAGACATAAAACACTTTGCACCATAACCTTTGAGTTGATAAACATTACCTCCTGTCCTTGTTCCAACAACAACCATAATACCAGAGCTTCCTTTTCTGATTTCACAACCCCCATTATAAAATAAAAGATTATATCCTTTGCTACACATTTGTCCTACACTCAAAAGATTATGTCAGAGACCCTTGACATAAAGAACATCATTTGTATTATGCTTTCCATCAAAATTAATTGAACCTTTTCCACAAATTTTAGTAGATCTATCATCACCGAACTTAACAAGACCACCATCATAATTTTCAAGCTTAAAAAACTTACTCTTATCACTTTTCATATGATTTGAGCATCCATTGTCAATGATCCAGTAATTCTTCTCCTCTCTAACATGAAAATTAGTCAACATAGTTCCTTCAATATTATGATCTATTTTTGAAGCACTTTCCTTCACACATCTTTCAAGATTAGCAGAATGAGTTCCAATATTTAGAGCCATAAACAAGCATTCATCATTGTCTCCATTCTAATAATCTGATTTTTCATCATCAAAAACACCAGTCTTTTTCAACATAATAACTCTTCTTGACAAATTTACCCTTATGATCCTTTTTTTGTCATTAGTAACTTTGATTGGACATTTAGATACACAATGACCCATCTTTCCACAATTGAAAGGTATCTTACCTCTATATTTTGTAGTACCCTTTTTCAATATCCTCGTAAATTTTACTTCCACCTCATCAAGATCATCTTGATCTGATCCATCATCCTTTTCCACTATGCAAACTTTAAAACCAGTTTCTTTGCTTATAGTATCTTGAACAAACTCTCTCATTTCAAAAGAAGTTAAAGCACCAAACATCTGATCTCTAGAATAATGATCCAAATTCAGAGCTTCCTCAATAGCAAAAAATTTATGACTAAGCTTTAGGTAGAGTTCTTAATACCTTTTTCACAACTTCACTTTCATCTAGATTTCCACCAAGACCATTGATGGCATTTACAACTTCATCAACTCTGAGAATCTAGGCAAAAATATCTTCATCTTCAGATATCCTCAAGGTTTCAGATTTAGCTTTGTAGATCTGCATCTTTTCTTGTTTGACTTATCATCTCCTTCATAGATTCCTTCCATCTTTTTCCAAACATTTTTTGTAGACTTGTAGCTTATAACCTTCACAAGTTTTGAATCGGTAAGACCACTCAAGATTGCATTCCTTTCTTTACCATTGTTCTCATATGCCTTGATCTCATCGTCAGTTGATGGTCCATTTGTAGGCATAGTCTAACCTCTTTCAATAGACTTCCAAACACCAAATCTAAGGGAGACTAAGAAAGACTCCATCCTAGCTTTCCAGTGGGTATAATTTGTTCCATCAAACAAAGGAGCTTTGACACATTTCCTGTGCACCATCGAGATCTACCTCAAGTATTTGAGCTTCTTCTTGGGAACCACAACTCTGATACCAATTGTTAGATGCACAGGACAATTGAGACAAGGGGTGAATAATTTATATACTTTTAAAACATCAAAAATCCTCATTAACCTTCACAAGTTTTGAATCAGTAAGACCACTCAAGATTGCATTCCTTTCTTTACCATTGTTCTCATATGCCTTGATCTCATCGTCAGTTGATGGTCCATTT
This sequence comes from Sequoia sempervirens, assembly GCA_007258455.2. NCBI lineage: Eukaryota > Viridiplantae > Streptophyta > Pinopsida > Cupressales > Cupressaceae > Sequoia > Sequoia sempervirens. The sequence goes on along the minus strand of VDFB02357294.1, from coordinate 10,770 downwards.
GTAGGCATAGTGTAACCTCTTTCAAGATACTTCCAAACACCAAATCCAAGGGAGACGAAGAAAGACTCCATCTTAGCTTTCCAGTGGGTATAATTTGTTTCATCAAACAAAGGAGCTTTGACACATTTCCTGTGCACCATCTAGATCTACCTCAAGTAGCTGAGCTTCTTCCTGGGAACCACAACTCTGATACCAATTTTTAGATGCATAGGACAATTGAGACAAGGGGTGAATAATTTATATACTTTTAAAACATCAAAAACCCTCATTTAGATTTGCATTAGTTCTTAAACCCTTATCCACCATTAAGTCCTTAACATGAATTAAAAATATTTAAACATGTAAAGTAGTAATGCAAACACATTAAACACATAAGAACACCATATTTATGTGGAAAACTCAATAAGGGAAAAACCGCGATGAGGATTAGCTCACTAATATATGAATTGCAACACTGAACACAATAAGGCTCACTACTAAGGGCTCACTGCCCAGAAAGATAAAGAAAGGATCATTGCCACATGACTCACTATCTAGAAGAAAAAAAAGGAACGGGTGGCTCACTGCCAATTTTAACTACTAACAATACATCTCTCATATGCCGAAGTAATAGTTCCACTAAAGCACAAACAACTCATCAAACAAACTAAAATGTAGACACCTTTTGCTCACTGTATTAGTAAGTCATAAGCATTAAGGCTTGCGCTCAGATCAACACACTTGATCACTTTTGCATTTTTCATATCACAGACTTCACTCTTATTCCATACAACAATTCTCCTTGCATTTATACCCTCTGTGACCTAAAAAAATATCAATTAGGTCAACCTTAATGAAATGTATACACCTTAACCATGTAACACCAAATAGGTCAGCACCAAACACTTCCACAACATAAAGAAGTGAAGCCAAACCACACCACTACTTAATTGGGACACAATTATACATAGACACACTTCTCAACACTTGCTCAATCAATAATTATCCTTCGTAATTAGCGTTAGCATGCCAATTCGGCCAAACCTGCACTAACACTAACAAGCGACTCCAAATACACTTCTCAAGGTTCGAAAACATCTCAAAAACCATAAACAACACTCCACACTATTCATACATCTCAGAATCCCCAAACACCATCAGAATATACTACACAACTACTACAACCACTTGAAACACAAGAACACCTTCATTATGTGAAAATAGACATACTGGAACAAACATTTAACACACTAGAAAACCTTGTAGAACAACTCAACTCCAAAAACTTCAAGTGAAGGTAGATACAAACATTATAAGCACGTTCATAGATTTGCAACACCATAAACTTTACTATGAGAAATGCAGAGCAATATCATTTCTCCTAGACAACACTGCTTCACAGTTCACACACTAGTGAACACAACTTCTTTTGCCACATGATCCAGAACCTGAAACTCTAGATATAACTATTCTGAACACCTTTGATTACCACATCCAAATTGCATGGGCATATCTTCAAGCATGAAGAATTGTGGAGACAAACATTGAACACCACTTTGTCACACTGAACTCTTTTTTATTCAAATTTTCTCAAAAGCACTTGGAAATCAAGCACCAAAAACACCGTCTCAACATATGCAACACCTTCTCAAAATATCAACATACAAGAGGTTGATATCCATAAATACTTACTCATCATTGATACATACTTGAACACACTTTCTTCCTCGGGGTTGACTAACATCAATGCAACAATACTGCTGACATCAATGACAACACAAATGACATTGACAAGTCAATAATAGAAGAGACAATAGTTAGGTATATAGTAACATTTAATGTCAACATGAAGAATATAGAAAACCAACTGCCTGAAGATTGAGAGGTGCATTATATGCAAGAAGACATGAAGCAATTAATGAAGATGTAAGATTAAGGGCATATACTTTGGAGAAGATCAGTGCTCCTCTCACAGATGAGGATAGAGCTAGATTAGCTCAATTGTATAACAAATAGTTCAGGAATAAACAAAGAGTCACCACCCTAATGAGAAGGGATAAGGATGATATGGAAAGGCTAAGGAATGAGACAATTGAGAAGGTTGTAAATATAGAAAAGGAGTTAGGAATGACTCCAAATAGTGAAGGAAAAATGAATGATGATGTCTCTATCCTAGAAGTAAATGAACCAGAAGATGCATAGTATGATGATGTTATAAAACATGAGAATGAAGAAAAAATGGAAAATGTGCAAGATGGTACCCCTCTAGTGGAAGAGAATGTTGCTAGAAATTATGAGATGCAGAAGGAGGATAAAAATACAGAGAACATCACACCACCTCCAAAAATAAGGAAGAATGCAAAGTAGGAAGAAGAGGTTGTATAAGATAACCCGCAGATATTTGAGGTACATAATATAAAGAGAAAAATAATGAAAAATATGAAGATCACATTGGTGACAAGGAAAAGGCTTATGAGAAGATGGATGAAGAGAATATGAAGACTATTGGTGATTCTTCTAGAACCTCTAAAGACTCCTTGAAGATCCTATTGGGAATGCAACTACAATTTCAACTTCTTGTATCAACTCAGCTGTTACAAATTCCAATGCAACAAGGGCAAGTTGATATGGACAAGATATCTCCCTTGTATAAATTACAACTTGATGACGCATTCCATGCCTTTTCTAGAAAAGAGATCTTACAAACCCACTAGAAAAGTACTAAATTGATAGATGAGGTTGTGAATGTGCTGTAAGAGAGATTTCATAGTGCTAGTGTTGGTAATTTTTTATCCGATGTGCAATAATTGAGGCTACTCCAAGACTCTTTCAAAGAATACTCTAGTGGTTTAGAGGAGAAGCTAGAAAAGGAAGTGAATAGGAAGGTGAATGAGAAAAGGTTGGCAGATATGACAGATAAGTGTGCTATTGCACACAGTAGGCTACAAAACAACCTTGTAGATATTCAGAACTATGTAGAGGAAGCCAAAGTGTTGTTTCAATTTTTGTTGAAGTGGCCCTATTCCACTAAAAAAATTAAGGATGAGATGGAATCTATTGAGTCCTAGATTGACAAGGAATTCGGTGCATATGACCCGAATAATGATGCAGATGGAAGTACAAGGTCAACTATAGAGAATCTACATGAACAATTCTTCCAACTACAAGAACAAAAAGAAAAGATTATAGTGTAGTTTGGAAATCTCAAAGACCTAGTGAATTCCAAGTTCACACCCATATCTGATGCTCTGACTAATGCAAAGAAGGAAATAAAGTTGAACCCGATACCTAGTACTACAAAGGAAGGTGAATAACTTCTCATGGAATTTGAGATACAAAGTTGCATGCTTGGTTTAGCCAAGAAATATTGGGAAGATGGTAAGAAGGATTGGGCAGCACACCTTTCTAGATTGTAGGCATCCAAAACAAGTAACCTACCCTCTTCTAGTTGATTGTGAATATTTCTTTTTTGATTATGCAAATTTTAGAGTTCATTGTATATTGCGAAAGATAATTGATAATATACCAGTGCAAATTTTGATCAATTTTAATGGATAACACTATTAGGAGTTGTTGAACAAAACAACTAAGAGGGGGGATGAATTTTTTGTAGCAAATTTAAACTTTTTAAAACATTCACAAGAACTTAGATCAATCACAAATCTTTAACTTTGCTAAAATGATTAAACATTAAGTGCAAGTGTAGAAAATGAAAACCATCACACAAACACAGTAACACCAAATTTACATGGAAAACCCAATGAGAGAAAAACCACATTGAGGATTAATTCACACTATAGAGAATATCAAAACTAATTACAAAGGATCACTACCAAAACAAGGACTCACTATCCAAATCAAGGCTCACTATCCAATAGGGTTAACCACCCAGAGGGCTCACTACCACAAAGATACAAAGAAGATATAAGAGATATGTTATAAAGAGAGGACAACTCAATGCAACAAAGATTTTCACCACAATTTACTCAACCACTTGTAGACATGCATGAATGATAGAGTCCACCTTCAACTCACTACATCCAAAAACTCAACATTTAAGATTTTCACTGATCTGCCACACTCACATCACATACATCTTTATATTTCACGATCTCTTTTCCACACACCCACTCTTACCATTAGCTCATTTTGTATTTATACCATCTTCAACTTTGAAACATATCCAAAGTCAACCATCCATCATTAAATTCAAATTAGGTCAACGTCAAAACATCCTAGGGTGGAATTAGAATGAGGGCGACCCAAACACACGCTTGATGAGGACCCAAGTAGGTCCCAACACACTTCATCAACTTCGAAGGTAGTGTTCAACACAAGGTCAGCCAAACCAATGTAAACACATAGAAAAATTAAGCTCATGTAGCCCTTAGCATGATCAAATCCTTCCAGACACCAAAGTTATCTTCAACATGATCATAAAAAATTAACTCTAAAACTACAAGTCATAAGACTCAACCAAAGAGAAATTTGGACCAACAATATTTCTCTCGGACCTCAGCCAGAAGCACAGAAAACCACAATTCACAACTAGTGAACATAACTCATACTGTACAATGAATTAGAAGCCAAAAACCTAGATATAGTAGCTTCCAACAACCATGATCAACATATCTGAACCACACAAACATAAAAAAAATCCTAAAGTAAAACTTGGAGCAACCACTAATCACCTACAACCTTTCTTCATTACAATTTTCTCAATATCCTGGACATATACAACCAATAACCTGCATCCATGACATCAATGAAAACAACATCCAGTTGATAACCAATTGACCAGTTGACATCAATGATAACACCTTCATTCTTGAAACAATCTCCCCCTTTGTCATTGATGACAACACATGATGTGAAAAACCATCAAAGACAACATACTAGCAATGAACACACTTCTCATGATTTTGCTTTCTATTTCTCCTCCTTAGTAGATAATATTATTCACATGATACTTTTCTCTTTTCATATTCTTCCTCTCCCCCTTTGACATCAATGGAAAAGGAAAAGGATATTTTACATTGATTTCTCCTTTGACATGAAAAAATCATATAATGACAACACTTTACACTACCTACTCCCCCTAAGAGGTAGCCACCAAAACATCAGTTCAAAAGAAAGATAGATCCATAGACCCATTAGATTGATGCATCTTCATATGCATCTAGTTCAAGAAAGGAGGGTCAATGACCCCTAACTTCTCCCTGAGATAATCAAAAGTATCTTTAGGAAGAGCCTTTGTAAATATATCATCAATCTGATCCTTCGTAGGGACATACTCAAGCTTTACTTCATTGAGGGGCAATGACCCCTAACTTCTCTCAGAGATACTCAAAAGTATCTTTAGGAATATCCTTCGTAAATATTGTTACCTATTTTTTAGAAACAACTCAAAACAAGTAGAGCTGAATTGCATTCATCATTAAAAGGTACACAAGTAATTTCAAAGTTCTCTGCTAAGTATTCATAGCTGTACAAATCTGATTACTTGTGAATTTCCAGTGCGATCATGCAAATTTTTGTAATAGAAGAAACTCATAAATTTTCATAAGAAATGTTGTTTTATTCATATTGTAAAAATGAAAGTCCCACACAAGCCGTGGGAGTAACTTAATTTGATTTTTTAATCAAATAATGAATACAAGTAAAGTTGTAAACTACACAACTGAAGATAATGTAAACATGAAAAAAGGGAGTGATTCATCATTTCCTGTAATGATGAATCATTTTTACTCAATATCTTCAAGTTGTTGTGTTTGAGTGTCTCCAGGTTGTTTTGGCTCCAAAATCCATGGTTTCTTGCAAGAGTGTTGAAGGTGATGTTAGAGCAATGATAAATTGCATCTTTCCTCATGCCTATATTACCAAAAAAAATGTAATCTACACCTTATTAGGCATTCATTAGATGATTAAGTCATCGAAAAAGTAGATGTTCAGAGAGCATAAAGTTCAATGGAAGCTTTCAACTTCAATTATTTTTGCTAATTTGTTTGTTTAATGTGCAGGAACAGGTATAATAAGATCATTTCAACCAACATATATTGTTATGAGTGGTGAGAAATGTGGCTCCCATAAGGGTTGAGCCCAACTCATAAACAATAACGTGGGACAACAGTATGGAATAAAAGTAATCATCATTCTCCATGAATGAAAAGTTGATCAAGCAGCCATTATTGGCATGATAAATAAACTATCTCATACAAAGAACATTCATCATAGTAGCTGAAGCAAAAGAGACCTAGTTTTATCACTTGAGCACATACATCATGCAAGTCATACATGAGTTGTAGGCAGTTATTACAAGTCATTAACATGCTCACAAGGTACAAAGCAATAACAAAAAATATATATGGAGTACAGTAGAATTTCGCTATGCACAATGGAGCATCATCATCTAGTGAACAAGCATACATATTTCAATTGCCAGATCAAAGCAACAGAGGAAACAATGAATAAAACTTTTGAGTGATTGCATTGGAACAATAATGTCAATACATTTAATCATTTATCAAGAGAAGCATGTTATAGTTTTGGTCAAGTGAATAAAAAACACAGGGGCAACCAAGAGGCACGAGATCTCATGAAGGAAACAAGTGCAAGGCATATTAATGACAGTGATGGTAGTCTTAACAGTTTGAAAGGAAAGTTTAATTATTCCATCCATTATCTTATGTTTTCATTTTTTGTCCATACCAAGGAGATTTTTAGATATGCTTCTATAAAATCTATAAAGCATGTAATGCAATAGTCATGGTTAGTACAAGTGATATTACAGTTCAAAGGCATTCATCATGCAAACACTAAGGAAGCAGTCTTAAAGGAGAAGTGAGAAAGAATGAAAATTCTCAATAGCCACGAACTGTTCAATAAAAGCCATGTTAAATACATGCAAGCCCATGGCTTGGAATGAAACCCTTTACATAATGATACAAAGTCTTCTTTGTTTGTTCATTGGAAATACAAAGGAAATGGATGAAGGTAAAAGCCGCGACCAGAGACAACTTTTTATTACAAATGGCCCAGACCCACTTGGGGTTTCCATCAAATCTCAAATACATGGGTTATGGAAGAACTTTTGACTCATTCCAGATGAGGAAAAAATCATAAATAATATGGCAGCGGCCATAAAGTATGGCTATGGAGTTTTTTAGCAGCAAATTCATGGAAATATAAAGACATATATTCATTCTTATATCGTTTTGAGCTCAAATCAAGATTTTACAAACAAAAATATAGTTTTGAAGGCTGCAAACTTACCTTCACTTATTTTGATGGAGAAATATAGTCAAACCTGTGGCCAGTAAAGCTTCACAAGTCCTTCAAGTGGCACCTCAAAGAGTATAAGAAATATCATAGAGAGAATGAACACAAAAAAATACATCAGAAAAACACAATGGCTGCGGCTGTGAAAGCCTAAAAGGCCCTCAAAGCTCATCAAAATGTTCAGATTTGTGGTAAAAAGACTTACCCTGCAGGAATTTTTAGGAAAATCTTCAAAAAAGCAGCAAAAATGGAGTATATTCGACCTTCAATACTAGCAACATGGCGGTGCAGGGCTTCTCCAGAAAAGTGAAATGTGAAATGATGAGAAATTATTAGGATTTGATGCCTTTTGTTCGCCCTAATCCGATGAATGGTCTTGACTTATCAATTTTTGACTTATGTTTTAAAAATTAAAATCATTTCATTTGAATTGGGCCATGGTATTGACTCTTCAAGTCAATTGACCTAATCATATTAGGGGAGAGCCATGAGTTTGTATTGTAAATTTCAAAATTATCATTTGAGTTTGAAGTGAGAATTCACTTCACTTATAATCCTTTGCATGATTATAGACAAAAATAATAATACAATTACATATTAAGGTATTATTATCTTAATATTTAACATGCAATTAGAGGAGGGAAAAACGATACATTAAATATTAAAATAATCATATCGATTATTTTTAATATTTAATTACCCTTTTTTCCAAATTGTTCAAGAGAAAGGACAAGTGAAGTGAACTGAGGATCGTGCAATCAGTGTAAGTGGAGATTTTTTTTTTCATGCATTTTGGGGTACAACTGAGGTCATTTACATATAGTTTTCGGGTCTCCATCAATCTAACTGATTGAGAGGAGGAGTTGAGCCTAATTTTGGCTCTTTTCATGCAATTTTGGGCCCTCTTTTCGAGGCTTTTCTTATTTGCTCGTGAGAGGAATTTGAGGAAGATATTTTCACTCTTAGATCACTTTCAGTGCTACTTACATGCATTTAGAGGCATTCTCAAGTTACTTTTTAGTTATACACATTGTGACACAGAGTTCTGAGCTGTTAAAGCTCAGTTACAGCATTGGTGGGCCCTCTTTTCACACTATTTTCTCTTTTTCTCATGAGAGAGGTTTCAGAGAGATATTTTCACTTCCAGTTCACATGGAGTTCCACCTCTTGGATGCTTTATGCATGCCTTTATTGTATTTAAGGAAAAGACTTTGTCTTTTTTCCTCAGTTCTTGTTTTTTTCCTTTGCCTTCAGCAAAGAGACCTCATGTAACTCAGTTTTCACAGTTTTATGATATTTAGCAGATTTTATAGGTTATCTTAGAGTATCATTTGCAGAGTGTTCCTTCTTTTGTCATTGCAAGTTAAATATCGTCCTTCTTAGATTCAGGTGTTTTTTTTACGAATGTTTTGGATGCAAATTTAATGTGTTTGACATCAGAACCTTTAAATTTCTCACATTCGTGAATGCATGTACACGAAAAAACAATCTTTGTTGTAGGTCATAAATTGTGCTTTTAATATATCCTTATCTTTAAGTTGTGAAAATAACATTTTCCTTCATAAAGAATGAATTATCAAGACTTTTTGTGAATCATTGATGTAGTTGAATTGTCCAATCTAAGTTGTGAAAATAAGCTTCGTAAGGGATCAGTTGTGAATCAGTCTGTGCTCTTTAAGTCAATTAGGTGCATCACCCAGTTTTAGATTTCAATTCATGTTTTATTTCAAGCCTTTTTCCCTTTTCCAAACAAGTTACACATAATTAATTAGAAGATTCAATAGGAAGTCGGCCTAGAATCCGAAGGTCTAGTTTCATATAGGGTACCCACAACCTAAAATTAGTCCAATGTTGCACGAGATTGCAACGTTTTACAACTTTGCATGCGGTTGCAAATCCCTGTGACAACAAATATATCAACAATCTGATCCTTCATAGGGACATAATCAAGCTTTACTTCATTCTCCACAACCTTCTCTCTCAAGAAATGATACTTGATAGATATATGCTTTGTCCTCGAGTGCATCACTGGATTCTTTGAAATGTTAATTGCACTTGTGTTATCACAGAAGATAGAAATAGAATCATCATACACAATCGTGATATTTTTAAATGTTTGTTTCATTAATAGAACTTATGTACAACAAGATGCAGTAGCAATATACTCAACTTCAATAGTAGATAAGGAAACCGAATCTTGCTTTTTACTCAACCATGCCACCAATCTGCAACCAAGAAAGAATGCACCACTACATGTACTTTTCTGTCATCTACACATCCATCCCAATCTATATCTGTATAAGCACTTAGTGTAAATTTAGTATCCCTAGGATACCATAAGCCATAATCTAGAGTTCCATTCAAATATCTGAATATTCTTTTAACAACATCTACATGTGTTTCCTTAGGATCTTCTTGGAATCTAGCCACAAGACATACAACATGCATAATATCCAGTCTAGTAGCAGTCAAATACAACAAATCTCCAATCATAGATCTATATTTTCTTTGATCATCCTTAGGTGAATCATCATCTTTACCTAATATGAAACTAGTCACCATAGGAGTGCATACCAGTTTGGAACTATCCATCCCAAACTTCTTCAACATCTCTTTCACATACTTAGATTGTCAAATAAAAATTCCTTTCTCTATTTGATTAATTTGTAGCTCAAGAAAGAAATTCATTTCTCCAAACATAGACTTCTCAAATTATTTTTGCATTTCTTCCACAAAAATTTTACACAGTTTATTTCCTCCAAAAATAATGTCATCAACATATACAACCACAATCAAGATTTTGTCATTCTTAATTTTAAAATATAGATTACTATTTGTCGTACCTTTGTTGAAACCTTGATAAATCAAATACTTGTCTAACCTTGCATACCAAGCTCTAGGAGCTTTCTTTAATCCATATAAAGCTTTCTTCAATCTATAAACCATATCCGGTTGATCTGAAAACTGAAATCCTTCCAGTTGTTCCATGTAGACCTCTTCTTCTAGCTCACCATTCAAAAATGCAGACTTGACATCCATCTAATATACTTTGAAATATTTATGAGTAACAAACACGAAGAACATCCTGATAGATTCCATTCTTGCCACCAGAGTAAAAGTATCCTAAAAATATATGCCTTCTACTTGTGAATAACCCTTACACACAATCCTTGCTTTGTTTCTGACCACTTCTCCATTCTCATTCAATTTATTTTTGAATACCCACTTTGATCCAATAATGTTTTGTCTACCAGTCTTGGGACCAATTCCCAAGTTTGATTCTTCTTAATCTGCATAAGTTCTTCTTTCATAGCTTCCATCCAATTCTCATCTTTACATGCTTCACTTATAGTCTTTGGTTCAATCTCAGAAAGTAAACACAGATTTACCTCACCAGCAACAACTCTGGTTCTTATCAATACTCCTTTTGTCTTGTCTCCAATGATCTGTATTTCTAAATGATTTTTTTTCACATACTTAGGTTTCTTAGGGGACACCACTGGAGCTTCACCA
>VDFB02357293.1:0-20813 GCA_007258455.2 Sequoia sempervirens | reverse complement strand
GAGCACCAACTCAGAATCCGCCTCTATAAGAGAGAGCTCCCCTCTTAAAGAGAGGATGATGTGAGAACCATAACCACTAGTGCCACCAATCTACTGTACATATAGGCTCCACCTTCAAAGGAACCAACATAAGAAAATGGAGCTTCCCACCACGACTACAACTTCCAGCTCCGCCTCAAAAGGAGAGTGCTCCACCTCTAAAGTAGCAGTCTCCACCTCTGTAGGAGACCTCAACTGTAGAACCAAGTAGGAAGCCGACACACCAGTAGAAAAAGTTGTCACCTCACCCCTGGGCAGTCCAAACAACTAGTACATGAAGGAAGCTAATGAAAGCACCTCAGTTAAGAGTTGAGAAAACAAACTTCCTCGATCCATCATAATGAACATTTGGAGCAACACAACCATCATAATACTCTTAGCAACCATTACCAAAAGCACCATGTCATTTTTGAAGAACATAGCAGGAAGGCCAACCAAGAACAGTAAGCCCAAACCCTTATATTTCTCGGTGCCCTTGAAGATCATCAACAAACCATCAAAGACCTTAGACAAATAAGCCCAAAAAACTTTGAGCCCCTTAACCTAAAGGGCCAAAAAATCAGAATTGAAGACATCCACTTTGCAAGCCATAAAACCCTCAAGCATACCACAATAGAAAGCACCATATTTCTCACTAGGGTAGAGTCCCAACCACCAAACATTCACAAGCATCAGACAAACACCAATTGCCACATACAAGGAAGCCACTCCAAGGCATGAAAAAAAGCCTCAACAACACATGGTCGAGTCTCCTCAACCACCAGATTAACTGACTAAAAGCACCCACTAGCCCCACACAAAGAGAGGAAGTGAACACACTATAGATAACTATAATAGGGCACCACCGACAGTACCCAATCACCAACGAGATAACAACAATATGAAGAGAACAGAGAGAAAAACCCCACTCCAACAATGATGAGCAGATCACCAAAAAACCACACACCACCACTTTACCAATGTCCCCATCAATTTGGTGAACACGAAAGAGGGGTTGCAACACTGAACAGGGTCTCAGCCACCAAACAAAAGAGGAAGGTAAAGCAAAAGCTCTCACAAAAAAATGAGAATCCCAACACCAAACCCAGGCCTTGGCAAGGAAAGAACCATAGACCTAAAGGCAACAACCAGGCCATGGAAGCAACAGGGGAAAAGGCCAAGGCCAAGACCCACCCCAAACAAGCTAGAAAAGGAAGACACGGGTGTCCTACAACTGACCAAGAGCCTTCAGCTAAACCCACTAACAGGTAGTGAAACAAACCATGAGCACAAACATGGCGTAGCCCATGCGAGACAACAAGGAAAAAAGTGAAGAAACCTCCAACAAAAGGACTACCACCAAGAGAACGCAAGCAAGGGCCAACCTTACCAAAGGTAGAGCGGGGAAAGAAAACTGCCACAGAGGCATCCTCATCCAGCAGCAAGCAGAGATCACCCCCAAAACGATCGCCCAAAGCAGACAAAGGGTGGCCAGTAAGGAGCAAAAATGGACAGCACAACCTAGAGAATTGAAGCTCCGCATCCGCCAAGAACCACTCAACAAGTCCATCGTCCTCAGAATCGGAATTTCCCTCCTCTGCAGTACTAGAGGATTTCAAAATCCCTCCACGGCTATTTTTCCTGCTCTTGCTCTTGTGCAGCTCCATTCCCTTGCATTGCATTGCTTATTTTTAAAAATTATTTTCCCGCTCTTGCTCTTGTGCAACTCCATTCCCCTTAAATTTCTGTTAAAAAAAATTAATGTTCAACATTTTTCTTAAATCGATACAATTTAAAATATATGATCTTATATATTATATTTTAAATAGATAAAATAAATCTTAAATAAATAAAATAACTCTTCAAAAAATATATCTGAATATACATTGCTTATATAATATAAATATATATACGCTATTATTCTTTTATATATGAATAATATTATACTCTATATATAATGTATATATAAATAAAAAAATATTACTCTATACATACAAATTATTAATTATTTATAACATATATGTAAGTAATATTGTCTTTAAAATAATATCATTAGATAAGTAATATTATTTATATTAGCAAAACAACTCTTAAAGCAAATACATTTATTTATACATTGATTATTTAATATATTGATATGTAATTAATATTTTATATATATGTTATTAATAATATTTAATGATAAACATAATATTAGAGATATAAATAATCTATATTTTTTATATATATTAAAAAATTACTATATATATTATTTATAGAGCTTATATATCTTATTTACAAATTAATTGCATATATTAAAGTAATATTACTTATATATTTAATTATATGAAAGCAATATTACTTTTATATATAAAAAGAATATCTAATATTAATACATGAGTAATATTGTTTACAATATGCATATGTCTATCTATACATATAAAATGCATGATACATAAGATAAGATGTTATCTAGAGGATTGTACCTTTAAAGTATGAAAGAAAATTTACATAGGTGTATCATGATTTGTTATAATTTATTAATTTGAATTGTATTCTCTTCTGGTGTTATTGTGCATTATTTATAGAAACCCCCTGATCATCACATGAACTCTCTCTAATTGTTGTTGTGAAAACAAGAAAGGATTGTAGCTTAAGAGGCCTCTAAAATCCTCTAAGTTGTTTTTCACCAACCCAATCCTCAATTGCCAAAAATAATTTTATAGTTAACCATTTTCCTAAATCAGCTCCATATTAAAAACACTCCCAACTCACCCATGATAGAGCTCTTGTCATAGTTTGATACTGCCTCAACCATAGCTCCAAGCCAAGTTTTTTGGATATAATTAGCCATTGCTAGCTTACCCTACATCTTCCTCCCTAGAATATTTGTTATATTCATCAAGTATACTTCCAATATCTACTTGTCATGGATGTGTCTATTCTCTAGAAGGATGGAACCAATGACTAACTTTATCATGCTCTCTATATGAGGAGATACAATGCAAAAATCCTAGTGTAACATCTTTGAGAGGTCCTTATCTTTGCACTCACAAATGCATTCACTTAGAACAAGCCTTAATTACATGATCTCATGTTGGATACATTGAATTTTTTTCCATCAATAAGGTTGTTAAGAATCCGCCTAAATGAAGATCTACATAGGAGGACCAAAAGATATTGAGGGGAATATCTCCCCTTACTCCAACTATCAAATAAGTATGGCATCACTCACAAGAATGCATGAACTTCTCGCCAACTATTTTTTTTTCTAGTGAATAATATTGATCAATGGATTATGTTTATATCTTGGATGTGTCTCCGTATCTCTTTGTGATACGATAAAAATGATCTCTTCCTCTTGTTTAATCACATCATTTACCAAGGATTTTGTTACCATATTCACTTCTTGAAAGATGTGATTGATAAAGTACTTGTGTAATCTATCTAGGATGTGACATAAATATTCTATTTTCTTGTTTAATTTCTAATTTACATTTTTTTTTGTGAACAATGATATAGTTTTGGGAGTCCCCTTCAATATCAATTACATTGATTTTCTTCTACACACATAGTTTGAGACCTTCATATAACATTTTCATTTTATCTTCATTGTCATTTTGGAGAGGCAATTTTTGTATAGATCCTATGCAGGGATTCTTACTTAATTTTGAATTATGCACCTTGCTCCTAAGACCCTTGGGTTTCCTCATGAGGCTTCATCAAAATTAAGCTTTATTTTTCCATTTTGAGGGGCCAACCACTTGGCACTCTTCATGTCTTCCTTTGAATGATGAGGAGGCTTGTTTGAAGCAAAGTTAAGTGGGACTTTGAGTGATTTCTATTTTTATTATATAATTTCCCCATTGTTTAAATGGTCTAGAACAAAAATAAATTTATCTTAGCTTGGTAAAAATGTATTTGCTTAAATTAATCTTTGTTTTCTTTGTAACTCCTTCATTACCAACTATTTTTTTAATTAAAAATTACCTTGTTCTATTCCTTCTATAGGTGTCAGACTAACATAGATTTAATTTCTTCCTAGATGCCCACCCATAATTTTTTGTGATGAAGACATAAACAACTTAGAAAATATCTATTATATCCATTTGGAAAGCATCTAACCAACCAAGTCTTTCATATAATCATGTACAAAATGTGTGTGCACAATGGTAATTCAATAATCAATGATTCACCATCTCTTCCACTTCTATACAGAGTGAGAATCCATATGAGCCTTCAATTCTAATTAATGAAGCTTATCCCCGCAAAAATCTATTTGTAGAGAATTTTCCAAGCAAATGAACCTACCTTTTGGAGGTAATTAGACCCCCAACATAGATCAACTAACCATTTATTGTTCATTGGGGTGCAAAGGATCTAATAACCCAACTTGATTATTTAGGTTCCTAATTTGTCCCTTTTTTAATTGATATAATCTTCTTTGCGTTAGATTAGGACCCACCATTTTTGGAGTTCTATTATTTTTATCCTCTGTGGAGGTGAAAGGGGTGTATCATTAAAATCCTTCCAATCTCATGCAGTTCCATTTGGTTTGGTGAGAATTATCATGTAATCTATTGGCATGTCTCCCCGTACATTTTAAAATCTCCTCACATTCACCAAGTTTAGAGATACTCATGAGATGTAAGAATTTATTCCATGAGTCCAATTGAAAGTTTGTAGTTCTACCATTGTTGATCACCCAAGTTAGATGCTTTGTGATGAGAGAGCGATAGTTTACCATGAAGCTATAGATTTAGGACCCACTTGTTGAAATAGCTATGGATAATATTTTGGATGGTTCTTGGGAGTTAGGGCATTTCTATTATAAAATTGGGAATTGCATTGCTTTTGGGTTGATACATATTTTCTAAATTAGTTTGGCTTCAAACACTATATTCTAATTAGCCAATGAGTGAGTTCTTATTTCACCTTCTTCATTACCCTTTTGAACCATATCCTAATTGATCAATGATATCCTCTTCACTTCATTAGATCCTTTCCAAAGAAACCTCTTCTTTATCTCATTCAAAACAGATTTATCCTTCTTTGTGAGTTGTATAAAGGAAATCATGCAAATAAAAATTATAGAGATCTAACCGCCGTGATCATCAAAATTATACCTACTACTACTACTAGCCAACTACCCTTCCATGATTTAAATTTTTCTCTACAAGCCCTAATATTTTCTTTCAATAGATTTTTTCTTATAGCACACTTGAACAATAGTATACCAAGATATTTATTGAGGATGGAACCATTGTTGTGTTGAATGCATAAGAAAACTAAGAGGGGGGTGAATCAGTTGTACCTTAAAACTTTATAACCCTCGCAAACATTCAAATCCACACTAATCCAATTAACCTTTAATCTGTTAAAGCAATTTATCATGAAAGCAAATAATAGAAACTAAACCAAATCAACACCATACACAAAGAAACACCAGATTTACGTGGAAAACCCAAGATGAGAAAAACCATGGTGAGGATTAGCTCACAATATTTAGTAATATCAACATCGAATACAATAGAGTTCACTTCCCAGAAGAAAGAAAGACTCATTACCAAAGGCTCACTGCTAGAATAGAAAAGAAGATAGAGAAGAGTGTTACAATGAGAAATCCATTTCAATGCAACAAAAAAACCCACCACAACATCACCAACACCTTCATAGTCTTTCTAAAGAATTGTAGACACCTTCTTCTTATTGCATTCAATAATCCAACTCATGAAATCTCACACTACACTTCAAAAATTCGCACCCTACAACTTTTCAATTTGCATCATTCACATCTCTTGCATCTATCTCATCATCCCTCAACAACTCAACTCATATTTATACCATCTTCAACCTTGAAAACATTCGCCAAGGTCGACTATACACCTCAACCCTACAAATTCAAATTAGGTAGGCACCAAAACATTCTCGCAATGGAAAGGAATGAAGGAAGACCACAACACACCTTAGCTAGGACCTAAATCCACTCATACACCACACCATGCTTCCACAAACACCGAAGCAACTTCACAATTAGTGTAAACACCCAAGGTCGGTCGAACTTGTGTTAATACAATCAAATATTAAGTACATGCTTCCTCAAATCCAAAGATGAATCATGGATGCCACACCACACTTGAACATGATCTAGAATATTTCAAAAACACCCTTAAATCTAACACATTCATTTGCAACAACTTCCACTTAAAGAATGTACACACCTCAATACACTTAAATAATTTTATCATACACTACAATACAGGAAACTGAATTCAAGTACCAAACTAAAACAACTTCAATAGAAGAAAGATACACACACTATCAACATCCTTCTAGATCCACAAGCCCTGAAACCACTATGTGGAGAAATATGGAGCAAGAAAATTTCTCCCAAACACCTTTGTAATATACAGTTCACACACTGGTGGACATAGCTTCCTTTGCAAAATGATCCAACACACCAAATTCTAGATACAACACCTCTGAACACCTTTGATCAACATATTTGAACCACACAAGTAGATCTTCAACTAGAAGGAATGTAGATCCAAACTAGAATGCTACTCTGGAATGTCACAAAACATCATTGCAACACACTATTTCCTATTTTTATTCGATTTTCTCAAAAGCACTTGGAAACCAAGCACCAAAAACATATCATCAAAATCTTTAGTTCTTCCTCATCACCACCAAGCCAACTCCAACATAGATCTCAACCATACATCCATAGAAAAAAGCTTATCAAAGCAACACTATAGGTTGACACTGGTAGCTTACTAATGACAACATAATGAAACTAATCAAAGCATCATTAGAGACAACAATGACAATTCAATACCAAATGATCATCCTTGTAACAAACTCTTTCTCATACAATTGACACCAATGATAACACCAAAGCTTATTGAAATCAATGACAACACCAAATGCACATACTTGCAACATGTTGAAGCCTAGATGATCCATAATTTTTCTTTGCATCACCTTTTACTTGCCTGGAAGAGATAAATATTAGACTTATTATTGTTAATAATTTTCTTGGACCAACAACATAATGATGCAAGGTGATCTTGATCATATATTCTTGCTCTATTTGGATATCTCCATAGAGGATTGTACCATTCATAAATGATCTATTTTCTTTACTTTCTCCCCCTTACACAACTAGCTCATTACTTTCTCTCTTTCATATTGTTCTCTCCCCCTTTGTAGCTTGTATTTTCACATGACTATCTCTCCATTTTCTTAATTGAACATTTTTACATTGCTCTCTCTCCCCCTTTGAAATCAATGGAAAAGGACAAAATATTTGCATCATTCATTCTCCTCCTTTGATATTAATCATATTGTTCACCATTGCTCTGCAACTTCCTTTTCTTTAGTACTCTGCATACTCCCCTTTAGGAGCATACATCAAATTGCATCAATCAACAACTACTGCACAATGATAACACTCACTCATGCTGACTGCAACAATAAATAATGCCACTACCTACTCCCCCTAAGAGGTAGCCACCAACACCAGTCTAGACCAAAGAATGAATCTTGAGATCCATTGGACTGATGCATCTCCTTATGCATCTAGTTCAAATAAGGTTGAAAAACATCCCCCAACTTCTCTCCAAGATACTCAAAAGTATCCTTAGGAAGAGCCTTAGTAAATATATCACCAACCTAATCCTTTGTAGGCACATATTCAAGCTTCACTTCATTCTCTACAACCTTCTCTCTCAAAAATTGATACCAGATTGAGATATGCTTTGTCCTTGAAAACATTATCAGATTCTTTGAAATATTGATAGCACTTGTATTATCATAGAAGATAGAAATTGGTTCATCATATATCACTCTAATATCCTTTAATATTTGTCTCATCCATAAAACTTGTGTGCAACAAGATGTTGTTGCAATATATTTTTCCTTTGTAGTAGATAAAGACATTGAATCTTATTTCTTACTTAGCCATGACACCAATCCACATCCAAGAAAGAATGCACCACCACTTGTAATTTTCCTATCATCTACACAACCAACCCAATTTGCATCTGTGTAAGCACTTAGATTAAAATCAATATCCTTTGGATACCACAAGCCATGATCCAGAGTTCCCTTTAAGTATTCGAATATCCTTTTTATTGTTGCATCATGTAACTCTCTAAGATCTTCTTGAAATATAGCCACAAGACGGATTGCATGCATGATATCTAGTCTAGTAATAGTTAGATATAGCAGTCCTCCAATCATTGATCAATACTTTCTTTGATCAACCTTAGGATATTCATCATTCTTGCTCAGCTTGCAACTAGTAACCATAGGGATACATACTGGTTTAGAATATTCCATTCCAAAATTCTTCAACATTCCCTTGACATAGTTTGATTGTGAAATGAAAATACCTTTATTTGTCTAATTGATTTGTAGCCTAAGGAAGAAATTCATCTCCCCAAACATAGAAATTTCAAACTCTTTCTACATCTTTACAAATTTCTTACACATAGCTTTCCTCCAAAAATTATGTCATCAACATATACAACCACAATCAAGATTTGATCTTTTTCAACTTTGAAGTAGAGATTGCTATTTATGGCACCTCTATTGAATCCTTGTTGTAACAAGTACTTGTCCAACCTTGCATACCAAGCTCTGGGATCTTTCTTCAAACCATATAATTCCTTCTTCAATTTGCAGACCATATCTAGTTTATCTAATAACTGAAATCCTTCTGATTGTTCTATGTATACTTATTCTTCTAATTCTTCATTAAAGAAAGAAAACTTCACATCCATTTGATAAACTTTGAAATCTCTATGTGCTGCAAAAGCCAAAAGCATCCTAATAGCTTTCATTCTTTCCACTGGAGCAAATGTCTCCTCAAAGTCTATTCCTTCTACTTGTGAGTAACCTTTACATACAAGCCTTTCCTTGTTTCTTACCACTTCTTCATTCTCATTTAGTTTGTTCCTAAATACCCACTTACTTCCAATCACATTCTTGTTTGTTGGTCTTGGGATAAGTTCGCAAGTCTGATTCTTCTCAATCTGCATTATTTCTTCTTCCATAGCCTTGATCCAATACTCCTCCTTGCATGCTTCAATCACTATCTTTGGTTCAACTTTAGAAAGTAAACATAAATTTACTTGTTCTTCAAAAACTTTCCTTCT
Organism: Sequoia sempervirens; assembly: GCA_007258455.2. Taxonomy (NCBI): domain Eukaryota; kingdom Viridiplantae; phylum Streptophyta; class Pinopsida; order Cupressales; family Cupressaceae; genus Sequoia; species Sequoia sempervirens. Next base: position 11,655 of record VDFB02357293.1, on the reverse strand, counting down.
TGTCAGTACACCTTTGCTCTTATCACCAATTATATGTCCTTCATAATGATTTTTCTATACATACTTAGGAGTTTTAGGAATATTTTCCGAAGCTTCTTCCTCTTCAATTTGCACTTATTTTTCCTTAGCTTTTTCTTCTTCTCTACAAGTAGACTCATCTGATTCATAACCATATATTACCATTGAATTCTTCTATAGGTATTCATCAACCTTGAAACTTGCACTCTCAAAAATATTTCTTAGCCTCTTGTTCTAGCATTGGTAAGATTTTTTTTTTAGTAGAATATCCAAGGAAGATACCTTCATTAGATCTTGCATCAAACTTTCCTAAGTTTTTTTCATCTCTTTTGATATAGCATTTTCTTCCAAACACTCTGAAATATTTAATAGTAGGAATCCTTCCATACCATATCTCATAAGGAGTCTTTGTGTTGTTTGCTTTTGGTTGCACTCTGTTAAATATATAATCAATAGTATGAATTTATTCTCTCTAGTATACTTCTTGTAGATTTGTTTCTTTCATCATTGTCCTTGCAACTTCTTGAACAATCCTATTATTTCTTTCAACTACTCCATTCTACTAAGGAGTCTTAGGCGTAGATAAATGTCTCTTTATTCCATGATTCTCACAAAAGATATTAAACTCATTGGAGGTGAAATATCCACCTCTATCAGACCTCAAACATTTGATTTTCATATCCATTTCATTTTCAACCATAACTTTGAATGCTTTAAACTTATCTAGAGCTTCTGATTTTCCTTTGAGAAAATTAACCCATATCATTCTAGAATAATCATCAATCAATAGCATGAAATACCTTTTTCCTTGAAGACTTCTTACTCTGGTAGGACCACAAAGATATGTATGCACCAATTCCAACTATCTAGTAGAAGATTATTCTTTGGCTTTGAAACTTCTTCTTTCTTTCTTTCCAACTTGAAATTCCTTACAGACAACATTGATAGGCTTTGTAATATTTGGTAGATCTCTCACAACTTGAAATAAACTTATTCTTACTAGGTTATCAAAATTGATGTGGTTGAAAGGAAAAACTAGACGATTCAAGAAGCAACTAGGACTATGATGAAAGAGGAAAATCTACCAGAAGTCTATTGGAGAGAAGAAATTCATACTACTATTTACATAATTAACAAAGTTAAAGCTAAAGCTAAAAACAAAAAGAATCCCTATGAGTTATGGTATGGAAGGACTCCTACTATCAAGTACTTTAGAGTATTTGGAAGAAAATGTTACATCAGGAAAGATAAAGAAAACTTAGGAAATTTTGATTCAAGGTCTGATGAAGGTATCTTCCTTGGATATTCTACTAAAATCAATGCTTACAGATGTTACAACAAAAGGCTGAGAAATATTTTTGAAAGTGCAAATGTTAAAGTTGATGAAAATTTATAGAATTCAATTGAAGATGGATATGTGTCAAATGAGCCTGATTGCAGAGAAGAAGAAGCTTATGAAAAAGAAGTATAGAATGAAAAGGGAGAAGCTCTAGAGAAGACCCCTAAGACCCATAAGTATGTGCAAAAGAATCATTCCAAAGAATAGATCATTGTAGATAAGAGGAAAGGAGTATTGAAAATAAGCAAACTTGTTGAAGTTGAGGTAAATTTGTGTTTACTTTCTAAATTTGAACCTAAAACAGTGAGTGAGGCATGCAAAGATGAACATTGGATGAAGGAAATGGAAGAAGAACTTATGTAGATTGAGAAAATCAGACTTGGGAATTGGTTCCTAGACTAGAAAACAAGAACAAAATTGGAACTATGTGGGTTTTCAGAAACAAGCTGAATGAGAATGGAGAAGTGGTGAGAAACAAGGAAAGACTTGTGTGTAAGGGTTACTCACAAGTGGAAGGAATAGACTTTGAGGATAAATTTAACCTTGTGGCTAGGATGGAAGCTATCATAATTTTTTGGCATTTGCAACATATAAGGACTTTAAAGTTTATCAGATGGATGTGAAGTCTACTTTTTTAAATGGTGAATTGGAAGAAGAGGTTTACATGGAACAACTAAAAGGATTTTAGTTGTCAGATCAATTAGATATGGTGTGTAAACTGAAGAAGGCATTATATGGACTAAAGCAAGCTTCTAGAGCTTAGTATGCAAGATTGGAAAAATATTTGATACATCAAGGATTCAGTAAATGCACCACAAACAATAATCTTTACTTCAAAATTGAGGAAGACAAAATATTGATAGTGGTTGTATATGTGGCTTATATTATCTTTGGAGGAAATGAAGCTATGTGTAAGGAATTTTCTAAAGAGATTCAGAAAGAGTTTGAAATGTCAATGTTTGGGGAGATGAATTTCTTCCTTGGGCTACAAATAAATCAAATAGATAAAGAGATTTTCATTTCACGGTCTAAGTATGTCAAAGAGATGTTGAAGAAGTTTGGAATGGAAGACTCCAAACTGGTATACACTCCTATGGTGATTGGTTGTAAATTGAGAAAAGATGATGATTCACCTAAGGTTGATAAGAGAAAATATAGATCTATGATTGGTGGACTGCTATATCCAATTGCTACTAGACTGGATATCACGCATGTAGTTTTTCTTGTGGCTAGATTTCAAGAAGAACCTAAAGAAACACATGTTGTAGCAGTAAAGAGGATATTCAAATATTTAAAAAACACTTTGAATTATGGATTGTGGTATCCTAAGGATACTGATTTCATATTAAATGCTTACATAGATGCAGATTGGGTTGGTTGTGTTGATGAAAAAAAAAGTACAAGTGGTGGTGCATTCTTTCTTGGATGTAGATTGGTGCCATGGTTAAGTAAGAAGAAAGATTGAGTTTCCTTATCCACTTTAGAGGCTGAGTATATTGTAGCAACATCATGTTGTAGACAAGTTTTGTGGATGAGACAAACATTGAAGGATATCAGAGTACTATATGATGAGATTATATCTATCTTTTGTGACAATACAAGTGCAATTAACATTTCAAAGAATCTAGTGATGCATTCAAGGACAAAGCATATATCAATTAGGTATCACTTTGAGAGAAGGTTATGGAGAATGAGGTAAAGCTTGAGTATTACCTACAAAGGATCATATTGTTGACATATTTACTAAGGCTCTTCCTAAGGATACTTTTGAGTATCTACAGGAGAAGTTAGGGGTTATTTCCCCTCCTTTGAACTAGATGCATATGGAGATGCATTAGTCTAGTGGATCTATGTATTCATCTCTTTTCTGGACTGATGTTGGTGGCTACCTCTTAGGGGAGTAGGTAGTGTCATGTGTTGTCACTATTATAGAGTTTCTAAGTTGATTGGGTGTGTGTATGCTGAAAACTAAAAAAAAATGATTTAATCTCTAAACCCAAATCAAAATTCCAACATAACATCAACGAATCCTTTTTTAAATGAAAGCACATGAAAAAATGTAAACTAAACTATGCAAAACCAAAACACATGCATTCAAAATAAAACTAACTCCATTGTTCTCCTATTCACCAAGATCTTGATTTGTGCATTTGGTGCTCTCAAATTTTCACAAGCATAAGTGCAACGAGAGGCTATGATGAATGGAAGAAAGGATTGTATGATCAAAATTGAATCTCAAAATTGAATGTGCTTTTTGGTGAGAAGAGGGGGTTTATATAGATGCCCTCACATGGTGGATTCAAGTTGTGGGAGAGATGTGGGATTAAAGATTGTAATGGAGAAATTAACAATTATCCCATATTCTTTAATCAAATGAAGTTGATTGAAATGAGAGAGATAAATAAATGCATTTATGATAGAGTGTAGGTTTAGGAATTTAGAATAAAGTGATTTTTTGAATTAATGGATGAATGATTTAATGGATTTACGTATTTAAATGATTTAATGACAATGTAATGGATATTTTAATGGTTAATGCAAATGGAGAAATATAAAATGGATAAATGATTGATTATGCAGATGGATAAATGCTTATAAGATAAATGAATGAATAAATGCTTATAATATGTTAATGGTTTAAATGAATTGATGAATGAATAGAAGAAAATATTAAATGAATTAATTAAACAGATAATAATATCCATTTAATTAATAGAGAAAATAGGACGATTGTGAGGAAATTTTTTGAGTGTCTACAGGGTGTAATCCTAAGGGGGTGTATTCAGAGCAAGTATCTTGGTTTTGTGTCAAAGGGGGAGATCAATGCATTTTTTTCCCTTTTCCATTGATGTCAAAGGGGGAGAACATGTGAATTTTTTTTATCTATTCAGGGTGAGAAAAGGAAGGAAATCATAAGGAAGTGTGTTCAGAGTTGTGTTATCTTTGATGGTTTTTCACATCTTGTGTTTCCATCAATGAAAAAGGGGGAGATTGTTGCAAGTATGAATGTGTTGTCATTGACGTCAATAGGAAGTCTACTAACTGGTGTTTTCATTGATGTCAACTATGTGTTAAAAAAGTTTTTTGTATGATGAAGATGTTGAGGATATTGAGAAAATTGTGAAAAAGAGGAAAAAAAGGTTGTTGCAAGTTGTGCATGTGTAGTTGAGATATTGAGGAAGTGTTGTGAGTACATGGAGCTATATTTTGTTGCAGTGTTTGAAGATGAGTTGGAATGAAGTAATGAGCTGAGATGATGCCTCTGGTACTTGGCTTCCAAGTGCTTTTGAGAAAATTTGATAATCAGAGAAAACAGTGGTGTAAGTGTTCAAAATGTGCTCCAGGATGTGCTCCACATTTCTTCTGTGTTGATGCTATGCCTATGCAGATCTAATAGTTGTTCAAGGTTGTTAGAGGTTTCTAGATCATTGTACAGAGTGAGATATTTTCACTAGTGTGTGAACCAATTTTTTAGTGATGTTTTTTGTGGCCTCAGAGAAATGTATTTGCTCCACGTTTCTCCGCAATTTGGATTCAAGTTCTGTAGATATAGGAAGTTGCTTATAATGTTTGTATCTTTCATAATTCAAGGTTTCACTTGATTTGGTATAGTATAGTGTATGTTTCATGCGTCAATGTACGAATAAGGTTTACTAGTTGTTCTGAGTTGAATTATTTGTATGATGCGAGTTTGGATGAAGTGGTTGATGGATCTCAAGTGGTTCAAAGTTCATTATAGATTGTGTTCAAGTGAATTTTGTTGTTTGGAAGTTTTAGATTCAATTTAAGGAAGTGAGTACTTAATGATTATGGTTTTTAGCATGGGTATTGGAAGACCTTCTGTTAGCACTACATGTGAGGCTTGCGAAAGTGTGTTGAGGCATGTTAGGATATATTTGGGTCCTAATTAAGGATTTATATGGGTTACCTTCATTTCTATCCACTGTAGGAAGGTTTAGGTGCTGACCTAATTTGAATTTGTAAGTATAACAAATAGTTTCTAACCTTGGGGAAGGTTTTTGAGGTTTAGGTTGATATAAATAAGAGTAATGTTGTTGTGAGATGCAAGAGAGAGATAAGATAGATGCGAGATCAATGTGAGTAATGTGTGTGATGTGAATTTGGGTACAATAGTGCAAAATTTAAAGTGTTGGATTCTTGAAGGCAGTGAGCTAAAAGTGTCTGAAATCTTTCATACAAGACTGCAAAAGTGTTGGAGAATTTGTGGTGGATTCCTTATTGCATTGAGAAGTTTTTCTTTGTGTAACATTTCTCTTCTATCTTCTTATGTTCTTTTTGTGGTAGTGAGCCCTAGTTGTGAGCCTTTTTGGATAGTGTGTCATATTTTGGTAGTGAGCCCTTATACCAATTTTTTTGTTACTTATATTGTGAGCTAATCCTTACCGTGGTTTTTCCCTCATTGGGTTTTCCACGTAAATCTGGTGTTATCTTGTGTATGGTGTTGTTATTTTAGATTTTTTAATCTTCATTTCATGTTTAATCACTTTAAAAAAATAAGGGTTTAAAGAATGCATGTGGATCTTATTACTGTTGAGGGTTTTGATGTTTTAAATTTGCTATAACTGATTCACCCCCCTCTTAGTTGTCTTGTTCATTCAACATACATAAATTCCATTTAGGGGATATCTTACAACAAACATCATGGGAAGAAACTTTGAAATAGATCATGTGGAGAGCTCTTGATGTAGGAGCATCCAGGGCATACGAGCAATCTTGCATAAATTTGTGATTATTTTTCTTTTAATAAGGGATAATCAGTTTAAGTTTACCAAGTATGTCAGTCAGGCTTTGAGCTACAATGTTTACACCTTGGTTTCATCCAATGTTCTATGCTTCAATGGACTGGCTCATCAGTGTGACAAGAAGACTTTGATGGGACCTTATCTCATGTCCCTTCAACGTGCCGATGGTGTTAGCAACAATAGTGATTGGGCATGAAGAAGTTACATCGACAAGAGGCTCTTGTATCAGCAGGATGACTTTCAATGTCTCTTCGATGTCCCAATGAACTTTAGACACTCTGACACCTTGTGTTGAGGAGACTTTGGGTTATTGGTGGGAGTCATTTGGGAGTCCCTCCAATGGGGCGATAAGGTGTATCAGGGTGAGGATGATACTTTGAGCTGACATGAATACCCTTCGATAGGATGACAAAGTGATGATGAAAATAAACATACATTTTGATAAAGTCTCATCGATGAGACTTGGCTATATCAGAGTGAGAGGATTTGAAGTCCCCTTGACACTATGATGACGGGAAGGTAGAAAGAAACGTGAATAGAATAATGAAAATAGGTGGGCGAGTTATATGGTGACATGTGGCATAGAGTTATTCATTGATTTCACATCTCTGTTGTGAATCAACATGATTTCAGTCAAAGATTGGTATCGGCCTAATGATGGAGCATTGATTCGAAGATGATTACCTAGTGCGAATGAATAGAATTAAAGATACCAATAATGATGTAACTGCCTATGTGATCTCAATGTTTATTGGATGGAGGTGGTACTACGACAACCGATGAGACAAGCCGACTTGAAGGAGGAATAAAGATATATAGTGATAGAGAGATAAAGAGTGGACAAGAAGGTGGTGGAGTAGGAGGTGGATGGAGAGATCATGGAGTAGAGAAGAGAAACCATTTACTTTCTAGTGAATGTAGAGCTGAGAGTGAATGCTTTGATCTGCGAATTCAGAAGATAACTAATGAGAAGCCCATGTAATTCTATAATGTTGTAATCTATTTTTTTTCCAATTTAGTAATAATAAAATCTCTTTATTCTTCTTGCATATTGGTTGTTCTTTCTGCGTTTGTTACTGCGAGGTTGTGACAGTAAGGGGAGTACCCTTCATCAAGTGGTATCAAAGTAGGTTGTTCTAAGTGATTGGATTAAACTGTGGATTGATATTGGAGATAAATTTCTCTCATGAATCTATCAAGTTGGTAAATTTGTTTGGGTTGATCCTTGGGAATTTGTAGTAATTTCATCAATTTATTCCTTTGATTATCAATTTGGGAGTCGTAAACTTGTGAAGGGTGTTGTGGAAATCTACCCAAGGGATGAAACTAATGAACTAAGGGGGGATGAATACATTACAAAATTGAATTAAACACACATTTTAATCTAAAATTCAAATCAAAGCACACTTCAATTTGAAAATGAATAAAATCCTATCTTTAATCACTATCTTCCAATTTCACTCCAACACATGTACACTTTGTAATTCTCAATTAAACTCTAGAAATCAATATCTTAAAATTACACAATAAACTCCTAATCTTAATATTGGTTTGATTATGTTATTTTTGCTTCCTGGAAGAACTTGTGATAGGAAGTGCATTAGGAACTATGACAGGAATTGCAATGATAGAAAATATGATAACAAAAAAATATGATGATAGTAAATAAATGATGTTTCTGAAATGATGTATTGTCAATCAGTGAATTCCAATATGCATAAATCAAGTCTTTAGTTCTTAAATTCTCAACAAGCACATTAATGAATAATGGAATCTTGAAATCCAATTAACTGTGACTGTGAATGATTAAATTTGTGTACAACAAATCAAAGTAAATGTGACTACAAATGATTAAATCTATGTACAGAAAGGAAATTAACTTCAATCCAATTCACACACGCATAATTACCACACTACAAACTGAAACGAGTCACTAATTGGCACAAAGAGTGGGCCCTACCTCTTTTTCCAATTGATGATGAAGTTATTAACGTGTTCCTAGCTCAACTCAATTATGCATATGCACGAGAAATTCATAATGATTTTGAAGCAACAAAATAATATTGTATTATCATATATATTGTCTTTAAACCACACACACATATTTATACTGAATATTCATCACTAAAAGTTATTATGGTTTGTTTGTCACTGATGGCCAACAAACTAGAGTCTAATCAAAATAGAGAATCAACTAAAAACTGCTTAACAACATTTGTCTTTATCAAAACAAAAACATAACAAGAAGATAATGGGGTACCTATTGTTGGAACATCATGCCCTTTGGGTTGAAAAATGCAGGAGCTACATACCAACGCAATGACTACAATATTTCATGACCTAATGCATACACTAATGGAGGATTATGTTGATGATCTACTAGAAAATTCTTTAACCAGATCCGATCACCTAAAGGTTTTAGACAAGACCTTTCAATGACTAGAAAAGTACAAGGTTCGTCTTAACCTGAAGAAGTGTGTCTTTGGGGTAAAGTTTGAAAATGACTGGGATATATCATCTTGCATCAAGGCATAGAAGTTGATACTTCCAAGGTAAAATCCATCATAGACATGCCTTCCCCAAAGAATATCAGTCAATTAAGGACATTACCAGGGAGATTACAATCTATTAGGAGATTCATTGCTCAACTCGTCGACAAATGCCATCTGTTTCAGTGCCTGTTACGTAAAGGGATCCCTTTCATATGGACCAAAAAAATTCCAAGAATCCTTTCAATAGATAAATGATTATCTCCTTACATCTCCTATCTTGATACCACCAATAGATGGAAAGCACCTCATATTATATGTATCCACAACCACAATAGCACTGGGTGCACTACATGCTCAAAATGACCATAAGGAAAAGGAAAGAGAAATCTACTATATTATTAGGACCTTGGTGGGGTATGAACTCAACTACACTCATATCGAACGAGACTACCTTGTAGTGGTATTTGCAACACAGAAATTAAGGTATTACATGTTGAACCACCAAAAAAGGCTGGTAGAAAAAATTGACCCACTCAAGTATCTTCTTAGCAAAGTAGTGTTAACAGGGCAATTAGCAAAATGGGTCATGATCCTTAGTGAATACGACATCCAATATGTCGAGCACAAGGAAATCAAGGGACAAGTAATAGAAGATCAACTCGAAAACATGCCAAAACAAGAAAAACTTCCCCTCATCGCTAATTTTTTAGACGAGTCACTTTTCACTCTTGAGATAGGTGATGTATGGAAGATGTACTTTGATGGCTCCTATACCAGTCATGGATCAGGTGCTAGAATACTGTCTATCACCCCACAAGGTGACACGATACCTAAATCATTTAGAATTGCATTCCCTTGTACAAACAACATAGCAGAATATTAGGCCCTATTAATGGGATTGTGTATGGTGGCCAAGTGGAAGATCAAAAAGATACAAGTCTTTGGAGATTTACAATTAGTCATCAATCAGGTTAATGATAATTATGATACAAAGGATGGGAAATTGACTCCCTATAAGAAAATGGTTGATAGCTTCAAGTTTTACTTTGTCAATGTCACCTTTTGTTAGATACCCCGCATACAAAACAAAGCAGTGGATGCCATGGAAACCATTGGATTGCTCTTGGACATACCTAAAAACATGTCATAGTATGAGTTCTTAGTGGAATAGCTATTGGTCTCGGCTTTTGACATCCCAGAATCTGAAATGGTTTGTGAACTTGTTGGTCTTGAGTCACCTTGGTACCTAGACACTTATAATTACCTCCATTCCCAAATTTTACATGATAAATTATCCAGTAACCAACATAGGAACTTTACCCGAAAAGCCTCTTGTTACACCATCATTGGGGATACCTTATATTGATGCACCTTTGAAAATTCCCTACTTTGATGTCTCGATAACACTGAAGCACAAACAACCTTACACAAAGTGCACCAAAGAATTTGTGGGGCCCACTCTAGTGGTCCTCCCTTGGAAAAAAAGATTATGCGGTTGGGATACTATTGGTCGACCATGGAGCATGAAGCATATCAACTTGTTAAAATATGCAGAGAATGTCAAGTTCATAGTGATCTCATTCATGCTCCAACATAGGAACTAAGGCCCATCACTTCACCTTGGCCCTTTGCTCAATGGGGACTCAACCTTGTGGGAAAAATCCACCCCACTTCCTTAAATGGCCACAAATTTATTATAACCGCCACCAAGTACTTCTACAAATGGGTAGAGGCCACCCCCCTTACCTACATCACCAACAACCAAATTGAAAAGTTCATTCTTAATTATATCATTTTTTGATATGGTATTCCACAGTCCATAATCATAGAAAATGGTTGTCCCTTCAAAAACCAAGACATTTGCAAAATGTGTGAACAATTCCACATCCAACACCATTTTTCCACTACTTACTACCCACAGGGAAACGGTCAAGCTAATGTGTCCAATAAAACCATCATTAAAATCCTCAAGAAAACCGTCAATGACGTTGGACATGACTGGCACATTCAACTCAACCCCACCTTATGGGAATATTGAACCAGTATTCGTACTCCCACTGGAGCCACCCCATATTCCCTAGTCTTTGGTTCAAAGGCTATTCTCCCCATTGAGGTCGAAGTCCCCTCTCTATGCGTGTCCATGAAAGGGTTAATCAATGATGAAGAGTATAAGATATCTAGGTTGCATGAGCTGGAATTACTGGATGAGCGAAGATAGAAATATTTGACCCACTTACAAGCATATCAGAACCATCTTTGTAGAAGTTATAACAAAAGGGTCATGGTCAAACATTTTGACATCAATGACCTGATACTAATGCAAAATCCTAAAAACCAGGAAGAACGAGATAAACCTGGTAAGTTTGAGCCTAACTGGCTAGGCCCTTATGTTATCACAACTTCATTTGGTTCTGGCACATATCAGTTATCTACTCCAGAGGGAGAAACATTATTTGAGCCTATAAATAGCTTGCACCTGCACAAATTTTACACATAGCTTCAAAGAGCTCAGTCAAAAAAAATAAAAAAATAAAATAAAACATAAAAAAATTTAAAAAACAAAAATAAAAATAGTAAAAAGAAATAATTCGTCCAATGATGAAAACCATCTCAATGGCACTTTGGATAAGTACCATGGTGAAAACCTAGCAAAAAGGAACCATGTGTAGATAGTCTCCACTCCGTCATCTATTATCACTTCACATGGTCTTTCCACCTTCACCCTTATTAATACCATTGTCCCAACTTCCTTCTGTGGCACCCACAATAAAAGTAGTTGCTAATCCTATGACTTGAGATCGATTGACATTCACAACATACCACACAAAATCATTCTTACCATCCAATCCCACACAATACCTAACCAGGCACAAATATCTAACACCCATTTTGGACAGAATAAACCTCTAGATCTTCAAGTCCTAACACACTTGCGAAAACACAAGAACATTCAAAAAATGTCAAAATCCCAAAAAATTCAAAAAAATGTCAAACCCCAAACATCCAAATACTCAAAAGAAAAACAAAGTTGGTCTAGTTTGTC